>CAKAOH010024093.1:0-19065 GCA_916701665.1 Sebastiscus tertius
GAAATAAATAAGTGGTGAAATGCAAAGGGAAAATTAGGCAGAAATAAATAAATGCATAAATACATAAAAAATAAATACCTACATTTAAAAATAATAAAAAATAGATAATACATAAATGCAAAATAAAAAAATAAATGAATTAATTTAAAAATGAATAAATAAATATATAAATAAAAGCGAAAATTAAACAGAAGAGTAAATAAATAAGGGAATTAATACAAAGATAAATAAAGAAAGAAACAAATTGAAACAAATATCAATTTATGTCACGTGTCATCAATTAATTAATGGCTACATTTATTTAGATTTTTACATTTACTTTTGGCAAGTTCTGTCCTCCATTATGAATATCAAACGTAAGATTATTAAATGCATGTCAGGCTCACTGATAAAACACACATGCACAAGCACACACATGAACTTTCTAAATCGCTTGTAAGTTCAACGCCAACACTGTGAGTAAAATCAATAGCTGACTCCATCTGTCTCTCACACACACAGACACACACACCAATGTGATTGCCTGCAATAGTATCAGTACAGCAGGTCCTCTTGAGATTACAGAGCCTCTCCAGAGATTAGCTCGGTGTCGGCTCCTCAGCAGCCGCCAGGGAATGGAAACGGAGGCTGCCATTTACACCCAGTCATTATCCATGACCCTGGTCCAGACCTTGAGCCCTGCAGAAATACCATGTTGAATACCAGCAGAGCAGCGCTGTAACAAGACATGCTTCAACACAGCCCGGTATGGAATCGTTCTAATGCACCCACTGTATACAGTATACAGTACACAGCTAAACAGTCACATTCACTGATGCACACAGAGCCAATTTAGCCTCTCTTCAGTCTTCACTAACTGGTCAATATTGAGTGATGTGTGTGTAACATTGGTTTGCAGATTGGTGTATGTGAAGAGAGAACCAAGGGATTTTTACAAAAGTTCTTTTGAGCCCCGACACGATCTGTTGAGGTGCCTTTTAGCAGACGCCCAGTCTCTAATGGAGCTGCTCAGTGGCCAGCGAGAGCCTAGGCTTGTGGGGGGATATTCTTGGGGGTAACACTTAATACGAATTATAAATACTAGGACTGTCAAAATTAACGCCATAATAACGCGTTAATGCAAATTCTTGAGATTTTTCAGGTTGTAGCGGGCTCAGTTTTTAGGCTAGAATGAAGATGCTAGTATCATATGAAACTATAAAACCTAAGGAATCCATTGGTACCAACTGTGTCATACTTGCTTGTCGCAAAGGAGGTTAAATAACGCTCCGAACTTGTACTAAATTTTGGCGAGGAAAAACTGCCATGGCCATTTTCAAAGGGGTCCCTTGACCTCTGACCTGAGAATGAAAATGGGTTCTAAGGGTACCCACGAGTCTCCCATTTACAGACATGCCAACCAAATGCTAAATGCAGTACCTGTGAGGGTTTCTGGACAATATTTGTCATTGTTTAGTGTTGTTAATTGATTTCCAATAATAAATATTTACATACATTTGCATAAAGCAGCATGTTTGTCCACTCCCATGTTGATAAGAGTATTAAATACTTGACAAATCTCCCTTTAAGGTTCATTTTGAACAGATACAAAATGTGCGATTAGACGTGACAGAGATGTGTAATTTGTGATTAATCGCGATTAACTATTTTAATCGATCAACAGCCCTAGCATTGAGGTGTGTGGATGTGGATTTGTGTGTGTGTCTGTGTGTGCGTGTGTGTGTGTGTTTCCCCAGTGGCTGTCCGTTGGCTTATGAGTCGACCATCTGCATGTGCAGCTTGTTCATGTTGTCAAGGTTTCTGGTTCATTTGTGTGTTAACAAATTACTCCAAGTGCACAAACACACACACACACACACACATGAGTATATATCAGTTAATTAACTTACAATACTATGGACATATATACCCACAAACACACACACACACACACACAAAGCAGACGTCCCCAGTATGACATGTCAAAGTGAGAAATTACCTCCTTTTGTAACTTATTTAGGTAAGCTCATTCCCTGCACAGAAAACTGCTTAGCACACAACTTCCCTAACTGGGAAACAGACCAATCCATGCAGGAGTACTGGCAGGGTGGGTCTTCTCATCTCAGGTGTGTGTGTGTGTGTGTGTGTAAGATAGCATCACCACCTGGACACTTCATCAGATCTGTGTTCAGCTGCAGGTTGTTCAGCACCTTAACGCATCGTAGCAGCGTCTCATATCATGTCCGTCCCGTCATGAGCTGCCGCAGAGCATCATGGGAGCTGGGAATCTGTCCAGAGATTCTCGTCGACCCGCCTGCAGAGACTGACTCATTTTCCAAAAGTGAAACTCCACAGGAGGCTCTCCTCTGTTCCCGGCGCTCTCATTTACTGCCTCTCCCTCACTCGATCTGTCTCCCTCGTTTTCTCTCTCAATTTATCTCTTTCTCTATGGTTTTTTTTTTTATTGCTCTGTTTTTCCATCTCACTTTTTCTCTTTGTCTCTTTATCTCTTGCGTTCTCTTCATTACTTTCGGTTCTCGCACAGCACCTGTCCCTTTCTCCATATATTTTTAGTGCTGTTGACCTCCACAGGCCTTATTCAGAATCAGAAACAGGTTTATTACCAAGTAGGTATTCACATACAAGGAATTTGCCTTGGTGTTTGGTGCATAACAATAGACACAGTGGAGAAATTAAAAGATAAATGAAAGTACTGCAAACATCAAAAAGCATGATTTATTTTTTTGAAGGACAAAAATATGAAAATAATATTTTTTAAAAATGAAAAGCTGGACAGTTTTGTGCAGGAATGTGCAAAGTATTGTCCAATGTGATGAGCCACAACAGTTTAGTAAGTGTAAGGGATTCATGTAGAGTTCAAGGAGAAAAAACACCATCTTTGGACTTGACGGAGGCCAAGTGGACGAGCAAGGCAGGACTGAGTTCTGGAATGGAACCAAGCCATGTGGGCCGAAGGCTGCAGTTCAGCTTAAGGACATGTCTCCAGGGTAATCTCAAGACATTGACATTGTAGCTCAATGCTTCCCTGCTGTCTACCACAAGGATTTAGTGATTACTACGACGGATAAGTCACCTCCGTTTTAAAAAGTGTTTTTGCAAAACTCTACAATGTGTATTAGCTTATATTTTTGTCTCACAACATATGTGCACTAGGGCTTGGCAATATATCGATATTATATCGATATCGTGATATGGCATAAGTGTTGTCTTTTCCTGGTTTTAAAGGCTGCATTACAGTTAAGTGATGTCATTTTCTGAACTTACCAGACTGTTCTATTATTTGCCTTTACCCACTTAGTCATTATATCCACATTACTGATGATTATTTACCAAAAATATCATTCTGTAAATATTTAGTAATAGCACCAATACTCAACCCTACAACATCGTTGCAATATCGGTATGGAGGTATTTGGTCAAAGTATCTACCAGCTACACTTCGTTTTACAGTGTCCATCTTTCCAATTATTTTCTCTGTAAGAGAACAGCAGTGTAAGAGGGAACAGCAGTGTAAGAGGAAAAAGATAACAAGTGATTGATGAATGTTGGTAGCAGTGCCAAGAGGCAAAGCTGGACTGCAAAAAGATGTTTTTGGATTAGCTCGAACAGAATAATACTTTATAATGTACAGTATGTGCTTTCTCCCAGCTTGTTCCTAACAGAGTACTCCTCATCATGCCGAAGAAACTGCATCTTAGTTGGGTTTTAAAGGTGACATATCATGCTTATTTCCAGGTTCATACTTTTGTATTTTGGGTTTCTACTATGCTTTATTGTACAAAAAACACACTATTGTTCTCATAGTCTGTCTGACTATTCCTGTATTGTTCAAAATCTGTCTGAAATGCTTCGAAAAGCCCAGTCTGCTCTGATTGTCCTGCACACTTGTCCTAGATAAAAGAGATGAATTGGTTAGTGAGTAAACAGCCTGTGCTCCGTCTATTGGACAGTTAATGTGTTAAAAAATGACAGACTATTATTATCTCAGCTATTATTACTACACCTTTTTCACTCTTATTGCTTCTGTGTGTGTCTACCTGTTATCGTCAGAAAAAAAACATCACTACAAATGAAAAAAGGAAACATGGCACGTTGTCTGAACTGTCATATTGTTATGCTCCTTTTGACAGAACACTCTTGCCGTGTTTTAAACACAATATAAAACTACTCATCCACTGAGTTGTTATTTTTGGGAAACAATAATGTACAACAGCTTGTATGATACCTTCCCTTCACTGCTAAATGAACATCTGCTGCATTTTACATTTAAAGGGGCATTCCAGTGATTTAGTTTTGTACTTTGAAAGAATTGGGTCAGATTCTAAAGGGGACATATCACGCTCATTTCCAGGTTCATACTTGTATTTTAGGTTTCTACTAGAACATGTTTACATGTTTTAATGTTCTAAAAACATATTGTTCTCATCCTGTCTGTCTGGATATACCTGTATTCACCCTCTGTCTGAAACGTTTTAGCACCTGTCTCTTTAAGACCCCCCTCCTGAAAAAGCCCAGTCTGCTCTGATTGGCTTGTGAATAGGGATGTTTATAATTAACCATTTAAATGTTAACAGGCATTAAGAATTTTTACCAATTAATCGGTTAAACGGTTAAAAGAAATATTAAAAATAAAATAAAAAAGCTGAGTAAATCTCAGAGGAGTGGATTGTCACTTAAAGGAGAATAGCTGCTCCACCTTAACAGCCCGCCTTAAGCGAGCCTGAGCCGGAGTTGTTGCTATCTCAATCCCCTTCACTTTAATCACCAGGTGGCTGGCAAGCAAAACAGAGGAGCTTGGCTTGGGTCTTGAGGAGTTGTAGCATTTATTCACCGACAAATAAACTGTACACACACTGCTACTGCTACGTTCACAGCTAAAATGTTATGATAACTTCATACTCACCATCACACACGGTCTTGCGGACACTCGCTAACGTTACGCCAGGCAGACACACAGCTGACAACCTTGCAGCTAAACTAAATAATGCGGTGGAGACTTTTACTGGGAAAGTGGCTGCATGTATATATGACAATACACGCAGCATCGTGTCTGCTACAGTAACTCTCCCTGTCGGGTGGAACTGGGGGCTCAGTTGTCTGTTTTGCACATACCCTGCAGCTGGTGATAAATGATGGATTTAACCTGTTTGTGCATCGGCTTATTGTTGCAGCTGGGTGGCTTGTTAGGCTCTACAACCACAGCACCCCAGCATGAAACACACTAATCTTTTATCTCTAACGGTTAATAATCGGTTGGCAAAATTAGCATCCCTACTTGCAAGAAAAATACGGTGCACCTTTGCAAAGCTAGTTCTCAAGCTGTGGGCGGTATATTCTAATGAGCCTGCATGTGACATAGGAAGGGGAGCCACATCAGAACGGCTTTTTGAATCATATGTTTTCTGATCTAGACAGCCCAAAACTGACTGGGTTGTCTCATTTCACAGTTTGTGGGTTGGTAACGTATGAGCCCATCACTGAAAATGGGAGTTTTCCATGATTTTCCACGTTGACACATAATGGTGAGCTCACAATATGGTTACTATTGTGTAAGTATGTACCTACATCTCCGTCGGTAATCTGTCATAATTTGGTACAGTGTCACATTTGCATAGTAAACACTTGTGCACACATTTGCTATCAGTTAACAGAGACAGAAACAGACAGTCTTTGGGTCAAAAGGCGAGAAAGAGAGTGGAAACAAATTGTTTCCTTCCAACAAATTATAGCTGAAGCATCTGTGGCTCTTTGTTTAACCTGGAGGTGATGTGTCCTCCGTCACGTCTAATGGCCGTCCATTGCTTCTGTTAGCCCTCCGGACCCCCATTTGCTCCGTCAACACCCAAGACGTCCTGCGGTATTAATGAAGCGCTTCTCAGCCTGTCATGAATTTGTTTGTGAGCTTTTGTGCACGCACACAGTGAAAGAGAAACCACATGGGATGTGTGTTGTAGGACTGAGTGTGCGTGTTGTTTGTGTGAACCGTTGGGAGCTCTTGTCACAGCTGTCACGATCCAGGCTTATTGGAGCTGTCAGCCACTTCCTGGTGTCTTTGTCTACCTTATTCCAGTACCCTCGTGTCCACTGGGAATAACTGAGCTAATGTGTATTGGAATAAATGTGAGGTGTACTTCATCTCTTTATGTCCCCGTAGTTTGATTCCACCTTATATTTACAGTTAAGTGTGCTAAATATTTACCATGAATAAAAGCAATCCTCTGTTGCTTTAAAATATTCATCTCACATAGATTTTATGGGAATGTTTTTTCCTAACATTATATATAGGGCTGTCAATCGATTTAAATATTTAATTGTTTAATTTAATTTTTTATCTGTTCAAAATGTACCTTAAAGGGAGATTTGTCAAGTATTGAATCCTCTTATCAACATGGGAGTGGACAAATATGCTTGTTTTATGCAAATGTATGTATATAATTATAAATGGAAATCAATTAACAACACAAAACAATGACAAATATTGTCTAGAAACCCTCACAGGTACTGCATTTAGCATAGAAAATATCCTCAAATCATAACATGGGAAACTGCAGCCCAACAGGCAACAACAGCTGTCAGTGTGTCAGAGAGAGAGCGTTCCTATTGGCTGTGCTCCGGCTGGTGGGCGGTGCTTGGTATTTCCTCAACTTATCTCAACACAGCTGCCGGGTCACAAATCTTCTCATTTTACAGCTAAACAGTACACTACAAGATGTTTCTGAAAACATTTGAGAGAAATAGGCATTACAGTAACAGAATATTGATTCATATTTGATCAGCACTGCCTAGTTTGACCGTTTGATCAGAGCTGCTCAGAGACGGCAGACTCCAGATCAGCTCTGATTGGTTGTTTTCCTCCGGTCTGTGAAATCTTACAGATGTTATTAGGAGCACCGGAGGACACAGAGGCACATGATTTTTTTTCAGATTACCTGTCTCATGCACTACTGTCAAGATATAGTGACGGTTTTATAAAAATAACTTTTTTTTTAATCATATTTTCTCCATTTCTACCCACTGCAGCTTTAATGCGTCAAACAAATTAGTGGCGTCTATCTATCAATGAAAAGAGATACCAGGGAAAATACTCTTAAATTCACATTCTGCTGGACCTCAGAGTCGAAGTCCTTTCATAATGACAGAATACAGCCAAAGCAGACATTGCTGAGCAAGCACTTATGGAGCTCACTGTGATTTCCCAAAATAGTTTTGCTGCGTTGTCTGCTAGTTTTCCACAGTATTAATTACACACAAGGACAGTTTAAAGAAGATTTGTTTAATCTTCAGTATAGAGCTTTGAGAAGCCACGCTAAAGTGCATACTTGGCTGTAAGGACATGAAGAACTGCTGCAGTAGAAGCAGTTTGCATACTGCACGTGTACTAACTTCTTAATTAAGTCATAGCAATGATTTTATTTGTTTAGTGTATGTACTTAAGAATTTATTTATTGGTCTTTTTACTTCTCCTGAGCACTTAGAACCTGTCTATACGAGTTCCACTGAAAAAAAAAACGATATTTATGTAATTGACAATCAAAACATCATCTTTAATCAACTCATTACATCATAATAGGTCATACTTGCCATAGTGGATTTATACAGCAACATTTTTGCCCTGTTCCTCCCTTCCATCTGACTTTGTCCCATTCTCTTTCCATATAAACTGTATTATTATGCACTAGAGCACAGAGTACAACCTCAGGGTTGTGCACTGTGCAGCCAAGTCCCCAAGGAGAGTGATAGTATCAATGAATCTCCCTGCTACATCTCCATCACGACACTGCTTAGCATGCATAGTTGATGCTCTGTGTCCCCACTATCAGCTTAGTCATCGGGGGGAGTAGAAGTGAACCCCTGATTTATTTGTCTCTCCTTGCTGTACACACTGTACATAGGAAAGAGACTGGTATTGTTTTCGACGCCAGACACTGGAGAAATACTAATAAGAGATCAGTGTTGGTGTGTTTATTAGCATACTGTAATAGTGTCCCATGAGCCTGTTAACACACCCCATGTTGACTCTGTCGTGGCAGAGGGCCACTGCAGGGAAAGTACAAACAATGTGATGAGCAACGTCCTGATCGTCAGCACTTTTTGCCATCATTCCAAAGAACGTCAAATGTGACTCCACAGAAGTTGACTGTGTGGGATTTAGCACGAGTTAGCACTTTTCCAGTCTCCCATCATCACGTTGTGTTAGGAGAAATGTCTAAACAATGACACTTTCTATACGAGGTACAGGAGAGAAAACCTGTCGCCTCAAATCAGGTGTTTTTAAAGCAATGCTAGTGCAGGTGAATTTAGCATATACCAGTGGTTCCCAAACTTTTTTTTACATCTACTGTATACTGTATATGCTAGTCATTTTCAATAGCATATAAATGCCACCTGAATAGTAATAAAAAGTAGAGGTGGGAAAAAAATGTATTCACCTATGTATCTCTTTTTTTTAAGATTCTGAAATAGAATTTTTTAATGCCAGAATCAATATATTTGCTTTATTTGAGTCAACACGGAGGTAAAAGGAAGAAGAAAGAGAAGAAAGAGAAGTTACCGCTTTTATTGTTGTAGTCTGAGTAACGTGACGTCATATCTGTTCCGTATCAACCAACAACTAAAACAAATCGCAGCTGGCCGCAGCGAGCCGAAAGCAATGGAACGGCAGAATACATATATGGAAATAAGATTGATTGGATTAAATTCCAGAAATATAAAACATTACATGTCCCTTATAAATTAAAAAGAAAATACCACTAATTTGTGAGGGAAATGTATTTATTCTTTGTTGTTAGTAAAAATTTGATAAATAATTCCTGACAAAGACTGATATATTTGACTTCAGGACATCTCTGACTACATACCTGCTGAAAATCAAACATTATTACTGGATTAGTTTAGATATTTTCTAAAGTAAAAGCCCATAGAAGTGTGTGATTCAACTTTTTCCCATGGTCTAGTGTTAAAAAAGTTAACAAAAATTGCAATAAATAGTAGAATTATAGAATTGCAATACTTAAAAATCGCAATACATATGGAATCGGCACCAAAGTATTGTGATGGTATCGAATCAGGAGATAGGTGTATCGTCCCAGCCCTAATAAAAATTCACATTGCTAATCTTTGTTAAACCAACATTTAGCATACTACATACACTGCAACATATACATACTGTACATATGCTAGTCTGTGTCACATTATGTGTTCAATACATTTCCAAGAA
Organism: Sebastiscus tertius; assembly: GCA_916701665.1. Classification (NCBI taxonomy): domain Eukaryota; kingdom Metazoa; phylum Chordata; class Actinopteri; order Perciformes; family Sebastidae; genus Sebastiscus; species Sebastiscus tertius. The sequence goes on from CAKAOH010024093.1 coordinate 9,218, forward strand.
AAGATGCACTCCAAAATAAGATGCTCTGTCACATAACGTTTTTATTTTGTGCCATAAAACAATCGAGCAGATGTCTTGTAAAACCCAACCTGCAGTCACACATTGTAAAAAGAGAGCAGTCCATGTTTACAGTAACTGAAAATCAAAATGAACGCAGTTGGTAATGTGGTAATGATTTACCGATGGTGACTTTGATTACTTTTCATAGGGTGTGCATTTAAAGTGGCACTAGAAAACCTGAATCTCCTTAAAAAGTGAGTGTGAGTGTCCTGAATAGAATAAGACTGGAGTAAAAATGAGCTGAATAGAGAGGCAGTGTAAACAAAAACAGAGCAATGAGACTGAGAATACTTTGTTCCACTAGATTGGCTGTGAAGAGCAACACTTTAGCATCCTGCGGTATTTCTAAAAGACCACCAATTCACAGTTTAAAAGAGCAAATCCCTCACAGCCTCAGCGGCTCTCTGCGGGAAAGACTCTCTCTCTCTCTCTCTCTCTACCTCTTTATTCTTTCTCTCTCTCTCTCCCTCCACTCTTTCTTCCTCCCTTTCTCCTGCTCGCTGCCTCTGTTTGCCAGTCGTCTTAAAAGGTCATCCCCACCTGGCGCGGCACGCAAAGTGAACTGTCAAATCCCATCTGTCGTTGTGTTTGAGAGGGACTGTGTTTGTGCGTGTACAGTAGACCATTTAGGACATTTTGTAAAGACGGTAAATAGATGAGTAAGATATATTCAACGATGCATAGAAATTCAAAGATGTGGTTTATATGGATCTACTGTACCAATGCAGAGAGAACATTTGGTTGTATAGGAGTACTCATTTAATATCTCTGTCTAATTAATCTCTGTGATGATGACAGACTAGGGATGCACCGATCGGACTTCTATAGCGATACCTGGGCTTTGGGTATCGGTCAATGCCGAGTACCGATCCGATATAGTGTTGGATTAATAAGCTGTATGCCTCACTGTATGGAAGTGACTGGGGTCATTCTTTTATGTTTAAGACAACATCGGGCTCGACTTAAAAATCACCTTCCTAACATTATAAAACAAAATGTGACCAATAAATACATAGATTAATTGTTAAAATAATAAATTGTACACCAGCAACTTGGTAAAAAATCTTCAAAATTAACAGGAATTACAGTTCAAGTATAAATAAATCGTTTTAATGCAGCAGCAAACAAAGCTTAAATAGGAATTCAATTCACAGTATATACTGTATATATTATATAAACAGGAAAACATCATAAGTGTGATTTATGGCATAATTCAAATAGGATCAAAAACATATTTGTCTCTCGCTGTTTACTACCATTCGTATGTTTTTCGAAATCAGGTCCCATGGGGTCCACCGGAAGGGGCGGGACTTCACCTCTCTGTGTACCAGAGATGAAGTACAGCACCCAAGTGGGTTACTTTAATGATTAGGACTGTGGGCATTAGCTAAGGGTCCTGTATGCATGTGTGTGTGTGTGTGTGTGTGTGTGTGATTAATTCTCATGGCCCTGCAACCAGTTTACCTGCATATATGCACATATACTGTACATCCTTACACACACACACTCATTGAACTAATGAGCCAGTTGAGTCATCGCGTTGTCAGCGATGAAACATGGAGGTCAGGTGACACAAGTAGCTGCTAGTGAATTAGCCAGTAGCAATAATTTATAGAGGTTGTCGGTAAAATAATGAGTTGGATGAGCCTGAGAGGCGGGGTTAAGGTTATACTGCAGTATCATATTAATAACAAACTTTATTTATAGGGCACTTATTAAAACTGAGTAAAAAGTGCTTCACGCAGAGACAAATAATATACCAAAATGAGTGATTAAATACATGAAGGGCAAAATAAAAAATGATAAACAAGACATTTAAAACTAATAAAACAAACAGGCAGCTCAGATAAAATCAGGATATGCTTTCCGATAAAAGTGTTTTATTAGAAGACGCTGACTCACACAGCCATTATCAGAGCTGTTGGTTGGACAGATACCTACTGTATGTGTGCAAACTCCCTGTCTTGATGACAAGTGCACTTCCACACACACACACACACTCCATTGTTGACAGATCGCTGCTCCCATCACTATTCTGTTTCTAAATATCATCGCTGTTGGCATTTATTAGGAAGGGTCTTGTGCTGTTTAGCCTCCGACACCCAATCAGCCCCGACCTTTATATTATGGGCAAACAGATGCATATCGCACCGTCGCTTTGCTCCAGTCTTCAATGCTCGGATACTTAAGAGGTCCTGAATTGGATTTGTAACATTTAATGCCAGTCTTATTTTTAATTATAAAAAAGGTCTAACATTTTTACATACTGCCTAGACGATAAGAAATCACATCGACCAAGGGGATTTAATGTTGCATATTTAAATATAAAAGCAGTTGTCTGCTCTTATAGTTATTAATTATAATTTATTGCTGCATTTAAAAGGTTTATACTTGTAATTCCTGTTAATTTTTAAGATTTTTCCCCAAGTTGCTGGTGTATGATTTATTATTTTAATAATTAAATAACAATTCAGTATATTTTTTTTATTTTGTTTTACAAAGTTAGGAAAGCAATGATTAAGTTTAAGCCTGATGTTGTCTTACACATAAAAGAATGATCCCAGTCACTTCCACACAGTGAGACATACAGCTTATTAATTAAACACTGGTATTGGCATCAAGTCAAGTCAGGTCAAACTTTATTTGTGTAGCACATTTAAAAACAACCACAGTTGACCAATGTGCTGAACATGTACATAATAAAAATGAGTACAGAGCAAACAACAATATGAACAGAGCGAGAACAATAATCTGCACATAACAGCAGTAAGAGAGCAGGGAAAGTTGACTTGCACAAAAGTTTTATGCACCACCTTATGGGATAGGTAACTGTCATTTGTTTTGACATGTTTTATGATAAATGTGTGAGACCTCCCAAAGTGAGAAGGTGTCAGTTCAACAGAGGCGTCATTTTCTACACACAGCTTCTGTCTGTCAAACCGGTTTCTTAAACTAGAGCTCAGGACGGTTCTGACGTGGAGACATCTTTTGTGTCGTTAGTGTGTCCACTTGTATTCATCTTTTTATTAAGGGCTGTACAATAGTGTGGTGTATTATTCAGGATTTATTTTTAAATCATTTTGAATTCTAAAAAACTCATACAAACTGGTGTCCTTGTAAAGTAAATGAGCCCAGGAAACCTGGCTTTTGTTCACATTTTCAAGCAGGATCCATCACTGTGGATACTGCTGTCCTTAGCCAAGCTCATTCCAGCTAATTCAGTTTACTCTCATGGACAGGTGGCTCGGTCCAAAGCTCTGCACTAACTCCTAAACTTATCCAGCTCTCAGAAAAAAAGACTCCGTAATGTGCACCTCGTGCCTATTTTAGCTCTGTAGCATCCTGCCGTTAGTCCTTGATTCCCCGTCTTCCTGTGGCGTTAGCCCAGCCTTCAACCTCTCCGCCCCGTCCCTTCTGATCCCAGCATGTCAATTTCCATTACTCATGTCTGTCCCCTGTTCAATATATGGTCCATATTACCTTGTCTCACAACCTTCAAGATGTTATATATGACTGCACGGCTTCATTACATCAATCCTGTCTAACCTCTTAGAGGCATTTTGTTATTCACGCCACAGTACACGAGAGTTGCAACTGTGAAACAGAAACAACGCTGTTATCAAGGCTCAGACAACAAAGCATACATTATGCTCGACATAATCCTTCATAGACTAACATTTTTATGCCTCCGCATTGGTGACAGCCGTGGCCGGAGGCACCATGTTCTCGGGTTGTTTGCACCTCCGTCCGTCTGTATATCCGACCCATTCTCGTGAACGTGATATCTCAGGAGAGAATTCCTTCAGATTTGGTACAACTTGGACTCAAGGAAGAACTGATTTTGGTGGTCAAAGGTCAAGTTCACTGTGACCTCACAAAACACGTTTTTGTCCATAACTCAAGAATTCATATGCTAATTATGACAATTAAACACACTTCTAACAGAATAAAGTGACCATCATCATAAACTTTATTTAACTAGGAAGTCATATTGAGATTAAAACCTCGTTTACAAGTGAGACCTAGCCAAGACAGAGTCAAATATCAGCATCCAACACGTAACAAGTAGGGCTGTCAATCGATTTGAATATTTAATCGCAATTAATCGCAATTAATCGCCTGATTGTCAACAGTTAATCGTGATTAACCGCAAATTAATGGCACATTTTTTATCTGTTCAAAATGTACCTTTCAAGGGAGATTTGTCATGTACTTAATCCTCTTATCAACATGGGAGTGGACAAATATGCTGCTTTATGCAAATGTATGTATACATTTATCATTGGAAATCAATTAACAACACAAAACAATGACCAATATTGTCCAGAAACCCTCACAGGTACTGGTACCAATGGATTCTTTAGGTTTTTTTAGTTTCATATGATACCAGTATCTTTACTCTAGCTTTAAAACTGAGTCCGCTTAAACCTAAAAGTTGCAAGTTGGGTTAATGCGTTAAACAAATTAGTGGCGTTAAAACGACTATGCGTTGATGCGTTATTGTTGCGTTAACGTTGACAGCCCTAATAACAAGACAACAACATCAATTCACAGCAGCAACAATGGGTACAAAAATACTTTACATCAAACAGGGCATTAACAAGGCAGTATTTTGGTCATATACTTGTTAGTTAATTGAAACAACTTCAGCTAACAGTGACCACAGCAGTGGTGCACAACATTTTGGACAGACATGGATGTAAACTGCGGAGGCATACGACCGCGAGGCGGTAATTCTAGTTAATAAACCACCCCCCTGTTGTTCTTTGTATGCATGCTGCTATCATACATAAACACAAAATTCAGTACTATTGTTATGCAGATGAAACTCAAATTTACGTCCCCTTAAAAACCAGTGAAGAAGGCAACTTTCATCAGTTATTATCTCGTCTGTCAGAATTAAAGTGTTGGATGTCCCAAAACGTTCTCCAGCTAAATGAAAGCAAATCTGAAATCCTTCCTTTTGGTCCACCAAAGTGTTTCCCAATTTTACAAAAGCATCTTGACTCCCTGGCTACAAATGTCAAGCCTGCAGCCAGAAAACAGGCGGTAATATTTGACAGTGACCTTTCATGTGAAAAACTAGTTACAAAAGTCAGTTCAATCATGTTTCTATCAACTGAGGAGCATCTCAAAAATCAGGTCTTTTCTCTCTCAGCCTGATCTCGAGAAGGTCATACACGCTTTCATATCATCTCTGTAATTCATTGTAGTGATTGGGACCAATCAGTGTCCTGTGATAGGTGTCTCGGACATCGAGTGAGACGACATGGAAAGGAGACTGTTGGTTCTAAACAATAATGCCGGTTAGCGTAGATGCTGCAATAGCATCAGTTCTATCAGAACTGGAGAGTATTTCTTCATTGAAAGAAGAGCAGAGAACGCCACTGAAGGCTTTTCTCCATGGAAAACATGTTTTCGCTCTTCTCCCAACTGGCTTCAGCAAGAGTTTGATTGACAGATGGTTCATCCAATCACCAGCCAAGTGTTATTTTCCAAACAGTTTACAGTGACGGCTTCTCAGACGGCTCTGTGTAATAAACCATCTGGTGTGTCTGGTTATAAGGTTGTTGGAAGGGCTATGAACATAGAAATACACTGTTCCTACAGTAATTACAGTGGGCTTGTTTGACCCGCACCATAGTTCAACGATATATATCATTCCCTGTCCTCTGATTATTGCTCTGTACATGGTCCCCTGTCCCTCATAATGGCCTGTCGCACTGCAGAGATGCTCATTAATTAAAGGATCTAAGCTCTTTGCGTGTGTGTCTTCCAAGCCCCAAGTATTTCTCCTTCCCTTAAAATACTGTTCCCTATCTCCTTCCACTGCTCATTCACTTTATATTAAAGATGGTTGTTTCCATTGTCTCATTACTGTATTATATAGTTTTTCATCTAGTGTCACATAGCCAGAGTAGAGAGTTGAGGAGAGCATGCACATACAGGATCGAAAGAACACTTTCACCACATCAACTTCAGTTTAGATTAGGGCTGTCAAAGTTAACGCAATAACGCAACGTGTTAACGCAAATTGGTTTTAACGCCACTAATTTCTTTAACGCATTAACTCAGGAATCCATTGGTTCCAACCATGTCATACTAGCCTGTCACGAAGGAGGTTAAATAATGCTCCAAACTACATTTTGAGGGGGAAAAACTGGCATGGCCATTTTCAAAGGGGTCCCTTGACCTCTGACCTCAAGATATGTGAATGAAAATGGGTTCTCTGGGTACCCACGAGTCTCCCCTTTACAGACACGCCCACTTTATGATAATCACATGCAGTTTGGGGCAAGTCATAGTCAAGTCAGCACACTGACACACTGACAGCTGTTGATGCCTGTTGGGCGTGAGTTTGCCATGTTATGATTTGAGCATATTTTTTATGCTAAATGCAGTACCTGTGAGGGTTTCTGGACAATATTTGTCATTATTTTGTGTTGTTCATTGATTTCCAATAATAAATATATACATACATTTACATGAAGCAGCATATTTGCCCACTCCCATGTCGATAAGAGGATTAAATACTTGACAAATCTGCATTTAAGGTACATTTTGAATTAAATATTCCAACTGAGTGACAGCCCTACTTTAGATTAGACTGCTTTTTATCTTATCTGATGCTTCACCGTCTTCTTGATGTCATTCAGCTTATTTCTCTTTCTTTTATTCCGTTTTAATGCTCCTCTTGGGTTTGTAGGTTAGTAGATCAACTTCTAGTTTTATTTTTGTACTTTTGTCACTGTCGGCAGATTCTCTCTCCCTGTCTCATTAGTCATAGCCGTATAGTGTTTTCTAAACTAAATTTATCCAAGAAAAGTCTGCTAAAAACACGTTTTAGGCAGTTTTCCACCACTCTAACTTTTGTGAGCCGTCTCCCGATGTCCGTCATTGGTCTCATTCCCTGGAGCCTTGCACAAGGGCACCTCGGCATTACTAATAGAGGGGGGGGGAGGGGGGCGGGGGCTTTACTCATTTCCTTGCTCACATCCTCCTCGCCTGCATTTGAGTTGATGTCGTCTGGCTCTAGGCGTTTTCCACGTGCATCACCCTCCTGTACTCCATGTGCCCTGCACGTCGCCGTCAGCCAGCCAACCCCTGACCTCCACCTCCTCCTCCCTGGAGCCCATCCTCCTCTACCTCATCCTTTCCGGTACCTCCATCTCTCCCCGTGCCCAGTGGTAGAGCGTATTCTTCACTCTGAAATCTGTTCTTTACCACTTCCTCCTTTTTTTGTCCCACATCTCCCCCTTTCTCACCATCATTAATGAGGGATTGTTGGGGTCGTCCTTTGCCTGTCCTTGGGGTGCCTGGTGCGTCACTCTTGTGCCTCTGTAATTCCCCTCCCGTCTGTTACCGCTTGACAACTCATTCACGCCATAAAAGGCAATGAAGGTTTATTTATCTATGGATTCATTTATTTATTTACTTGTCTTTGCAGCAGTGACAAAGCCAATGAGTGACAGGGGACAATTTAGGGCCATTGGACGATTTCCCAAGGCTGAGTAAACACCGGACTCCAGCCAGAATACAAAGTTGAGTCAGTGAAAAGAGGGAGTGTGCGCCGAGGGGGTCGCCGCTTTTAAGGAGACTGATCTAACCTCGCCTGTGTCACCTCTGCATCCAGTGTGCTCACAGTGGTGTTGTACTCACGCTGCTCAACTAACTCAGCTCTGTCATCTAATGCCGACCTTACACCAAACGACTTTTCAAGCGATTTCACTGTTGCAGACATATTTCCAGTGTTGGAATAAAATAACAAGAGTTTTGCTAGAGTTGCGATTGTTTAGTGTAAGTTGGTCATAAAACTTGAAGTTCTCTTGAGTCAGTCTTTTTCTCGTCTTGACGTTCTGATAAAATCAAACAAGTTTGATATCATCGTAAGTTCAATGACGCGAACATTCTCAACAACCAATAGCTGCGCTCTCTCCAGCACCAAACAGGAAGCAGCAAAACGGGGTAGAAAGTAAACATGGAGAAACTGGTGAAGTGAACAAGAGTGCCTCTTTGACGTGTCCTCCCATTTGTACCACGACAGAGTGGAGAAGGAAAAAAGCTGTTAGCTGGCAAGTAGCTGCAAGTAGCTAGAGCATACTCACCGAGGATTTCGAGGGCTGCAGCAATTTCTGTCCACTTCAACAGTTTTTCTTCTTATAAATTTCCACCAGGAGCAGGATGACATATTCTCAAAAGGAATCTAGTTGTGGTCTTGTAAATAGTGACCCTGCAAGATCTTATCATCTGTGACTAAAAACTCTGTGCCTTAAGAAACATTGTCTTTAGATGTGAGAGGGTGACAGACGTCAGTCTTTTAAAAGTCTTTTCAAAGTCTCCTAGTGTCTGGCAGGCATAAAATGAATAACACTGTGTCATCAGTCACACACACACAAATACAAACACACACAAGCTTTGGGAAAGGCACCTATTATCACTCCATAGCAGCCAACTACAGAGTACACTTGCAGGTGTAAAGCAAGGTGTGTTTTGAGCAGGACACACAATTCCATTCATACAAGGACATGTAATGTGGCCATATATAGCACCGATGTCGTACGTCATTTTGAGCATTTGGAGCACCTGGCTCACAGTCGGGGGTCTCTGTAGACACACATGCTCACACACACACATACATGTACATGTCCTGACTCTCTTTCAAACTCATGCACACTCGCAGCGTTACTCACACATGCACAGAGGAGACAGGAACTGGGGGGGCGTCGCATTCACAGGATTCGTTGGAAGAAGATGCATGAGCTGGGGGTCTGCGCATCGTCCTACCTGGAGATGCAGCCCCCATCTACGGCCCAGGGGGGGGCAGGTGGCGACGCTGCCTACCTCAGCAGTACGCAAACATTAAGTGGGGCAGCCGACACGAAACCTCGGAGACGAGAAGTAATGGTGTCATTTGTTATCGGAGATCATGGAGAGAGGGAGGCGCAAGGAAATGAACGCCGTTCCGTTTTCTCTCACCTGCCATGATGGCTGGCCGGCTAGAGTGTGTGTGTGTGTATGTGTGTGTGTGTGAAACTTAAAACCAAGAATATCCTTAAATCACCAGCCGTAATATGTACCTCTTATTTTTTTCAAGTCTCCTTTTTATCTATTAGCCATTCCCTCTATTCACTGACCTGGATATATGAGGTACCAATGAAATGGTTATCGTATGTCCTATTTTGTGATACTTGACAGTATTGTATCGGCCCGTTAAACACGACGTAATGAGAAATCTGTTTTCATTCTTTGGACCACCTCGGTCTGGGCTAACTGCTTCGTAGGAGCACTTCTTTGGAGCTTTTAGAGCATTCAGTCTCCATTAGAAGCAGCATATTTAGACCACATCCATGCTAAAGGGTTCAGCTTGGTCCGTGATTTTTTAAATCTAAAAAAAAAACACACGCCAGGGTCCACCTGCCGGTTGCAGTTATATACGTAAGAACCATGCAGCTGGCTTACACCAGAAAAACCTGAACATACATCTTTTTCACTGTATGTTGGTCTGCCATGCATGACAAACCATCAATTTCAAACCAAAAGAAAAGGTTATTTAAAGTGTGACAACTGTTAAACTCAAACTGAGTTGATTTAGCTGGCGTCGTGTGATTGCACTCTTAGACATTATCCCACCAATGTACATGTTTCAACAGAAAGAACAGAGGTTAAGGGCAGCCATGTGCACGGACAACATAGTCTCACGACAGTTCGTGAAAAAGTCATCGATTTGATTTGTGTACATAGACATGAACAAAACTACTTAGGTTTAGGAAAAGATCGACTTGGTTAGG
>CAKAOH010024094.1:0-42227 GCA_916701665.1 Sebastiscus tertius
CTGTTTGTTGTCATGAATTTGGGCAAATTGTGTGTTTGTAATGGAGCCTAAAACACCCCTGGTTATCAGATGGCATATGTCACAGCTCCCTCCTACGTTGGAGCAAGGAAAAGAAAAGAGAAAGAGGACATTAGAGCAGGATAATGGAATCTGCTTCTGATCAAAGAAAATTGAAAAAGAAAGTCTCACAGATTTAAAAAAAAAAAAAAAAAAGAGTATTAACAATAGTGTGAGAGTACGGAGCCCCTGAAAGGTCACAGTGGGGATTTTATTTCTGGAATTCTTTTACGTTACCTTGTATTAAAGCTGCAGTGGGTAGAAATGGAGCAAATATGATGAAAAAAGTTATTTTTATAAAATGGTCACTATATCCTGACAATCGTGCATGAGATAGGTAATCTGAAAAAAATCATGTTCCTCTGTGTCCTCCGGTGCTCCTAATGGCATCGCAAGATTTCACAGACCGGAGAAAAACAACCAATCAGAGCAGAGCTGGAGCCTCGCCGTCTCTGAGCAGCTGTCAATCACTCGTGAACTCCGACCAAACGGTCAAACTAGGCAGCGCTGATCAAATATAAAGAAGGTGGATCGTGAGCGCGTACGATAGGACCCGAAAGATGGTAATGGGAGGTTAACTTCACACTGCTGTAAAGTGGTATCGGTGCCGTTGGTTCGGAGCCATTTTGCGAGTCCGAGCACATGAGCACAGTATCGGACCCGATACCGATATCGGTATCAGTGCATCCCTAGTTTTATGCCCTGATAAATATAATTTACACTTTCAAATTCTTCTTTAAAAAGAGAACTGAACTCTCTTTTTATTTAGAAAGTGGTTCAAAAAATTTGACTACAACAGTCTACAATATAAAATGCTGCATCTTTTCAAAACCAGTATCCATGTGACCCAACTCAGTACAGAATCATTACAAAAACAAAACAGAAATCCTTCTGCAGTGCATTATAAGTGTGCTGTAATCTACAAAATTACAGTGTTTCCCATTTCAGTTCCAATTTAGAATCAAAATCGTGACACCCCTACTGTAATTATGACATGGTATTATGTAGTAGGATTGTGGCTGTATGGCCGTGGCTCTGGTTGCTATGACCATGGCTGTGACACAATTTCTAATAGATGTAACACTAATGCAGGAGTTGTATGTGTGCAGTGAAATGAAAATGGTTGTGCTGGCTGAGCTTTGAAGCTACTGGATTCCCGAACTCCTGTGGTGTGTAACACATCTGTCATATCTGATATAAGCGCCGCGGGTTCCCATCCCGCGTGGCTTAACTGTGCTTTCTTGTTGAATGTTAATAGGAGCGGTATAGAGTAGTCAAACGACAAAAGCACCATAAATGCAGTCCGAGCAATAACAATGTCCACAGCTAAAGCTTCAACCGCCACGGCTGTATTATAAACTGTCAGAGCTCGGCCTTTTGAAAGGAGTAATGAGCAATAAATGCATGATGTAAAGTGTCACACCATCTCTGCCTTCTGTAGTATATGCAGAGTGTTCCCCCTAAACTGGCAGTGTATCATAACACATTGACTGTTCCTATGGATCGGGAAGGAATGCAAAAAATATTCATAAAGATTTCCCACCAAGACCTTCTGGGGAGCTCCATATGAGAGAGCAATACCCTCGATGATTTCGTGTGATAGGATATATGTAGCGTAAAACTAAATGCAAAAATTTGCTTCGAATATGTTTAAGCAAAACTTAAAAAGCGGTGTCATGTCAAAATCTATACAAATTAGTGCAAAGCAATTCATCACATAGAGGGTACATTCATATTTGTAAATATGCTTGACTCGACATGAATAATTAAATCCAATGCATAGCCGGGGATGCAAATGATTTGGCCGGGAGTGAAGCTACTTCATATCTGTCACTATTAATCATTTATACCAAAGACAAACTGCTATGTTTATTCTACTTGAAGCAAGCTGCTATACTCATTACAGGAAATGCAATAGCAAATCCAATATAGTTCAGCTATAAAGTTTCCGCACAGCTATTGCAGTGAGTGTTCACAACAGGGATATTTATGATTCTTGTAACAAATGGATGCCTTGCGGTGAGGTAAACCTAGAGAAATGATCAGGTGGTGATATGCAATAATAGTAATTATGGTCGGGCGACAATGCACCCTGATGCCTGTCTTTCATTAGCTAATGTAAATGTGTTTAATGGCTGACCTTTTTGCAACATGATTTAAAACTTAAAATATTTCTTTGGACAAGTTTAACTTGATAACATAAGTTTACATCATACTAATTGCAATTAGTGATAAGTAACTTCCCCTTCCCCTACTTTGCATCCATAATTTAATTAAACTAAAAGCGTACTAAGACTGACTGTCATAATATGAATGCTGTAAGGCTGCGTGTAAGAATTATGAAATAAAATGAAATGAATAGGGAGCTGGTTAATTAAGAATGCATCACTCTACTGTGTTGTAGTGTCGGTCAATACATTTGTATCTCTATTTTTATCTTAGCTATGGGAAAATACATGTACTCACATTCACATTCATGCCTGCACTAACAGTGTGTGCATGATAAACATGCTTTATTTAGCACCTAGTCGGCCACCCAAGTGAAATACATTATGCAAAAAAAAAAAAATAAAAACCAAAGATTTACTTGTGAGTCCAAGCTCACCTCCGTGACTGAACTATCGTTCTTAGCTCAGTTGCCTAGGCAACAAAGCATCACAATAGCTTTTCTTTTCCAGCACAATGCAAAAGACTGCGTGAGCCACCTGCAGCGCCGCAGCCTTTTTAGAAAGTATCAAGTTGTAGTGTCCCCTCTTTAGTTAGCATTTTAGCACTTCTGGTTCCCACGTCTGGAAGTCAATGGGTTAATCGCAGCCCAAGTGTTTTTCTTAAAAATTAACCGGTTAGTTGCCAATAAATAGGCGTCAGGCTATCAAAAGCCAAATTAACCGAAACTGACATCCCTAATCGGTGGGGTAATCTGTGATCCAAGTGATCAGTAGGGTTTCCAGAGAAATCCTCCCAGTAGAAGACCCTGGATGCTGTTAAAACCACTGGAGAACACAATGAACATGATTCTTACAGTGCCTGTCCAAGTATGCAGAGAGTAGCAGGTGGTTGACAGCATCACCCTCCCCATTGTGGGCCTGATGTATGAACTGGAGGGGATCTAAACGGTGTCTCACAAGGGATCTGGCCTGCTGTCATTTAAAACCCTGGTGTGCCCGTTCTTGGCCACTGGGGCCCAGGCAGGATGTTTTTCACATCATCATCGGCACCCTCTGCAGCTTCACTGACAGGTTGAGGATGTGCTGGAAGGCCTCCCCGAGGTGGCTGGCACACACCTCGAAAGCACTTGGGCTGATGGTTTATGGGCCTTCAGCTTCACCTCAATTCCCTCATCCTCTTGATCAGCTGTTATAGGCTGCCCAGAGGAGAGGTGAGGGTTGGAGTCCCAGAAATGACATCAGAATTGGGACTATGTTGACTATACACATGCATAGGGCAAATATATGGAAGCCCTGAGAGGCAAGTAAGAAAAAAAAAAAATGAATTATGGTGATCCATTTTCTAAGCCTGATCTAAATTGTTTTCTCTCCTGTGTTTATAACTTAAGAAAAGGTGAAAAGGTTTTGCCAGGATAATTTTTCTAAGTTTCTTTTTATTTTCTATCTGTGAAACAGGTGGGAAGAAAAAGTTTTGCCAAGATAATTTTTGTAAACTTTTTTTCCATCTGTGAAAACAAAACAATTTGGTGGGTGATTATTTTTTCAGTTGAGTTTTAATTTACATAACTTGCTAACATACAAAATCAATGAACAACACAAAACAATGACAAATGCTGTCCAGAAACCCTCACAGGTACTGCATTTAGCATACAAAATATGCTCAAATCATAACATGGCAAACTGCAGCCCAACAGGCAACAACAGCTGTCAGTGTGTCAGTGTGCTGACTTGACTATGAGAAGCCCCAAACTGCATGTGATTATCATAAAGTGGGCATGTCTGTAAAAGGGAGACTCGTCGGTACCCAGAGAACCCATTTTCATTCACATATATTGAGGTCAAAGGTCAAGGGACGCCTTTGAAAATGGTCATGCCAGTTTTTCCTTGCCAAAATTTAGCGCAAGTTTGGAGCGCTATTTAGCCTCCTTCGCGACAAGATAATATTACATTATTAGTGCTAATGGATTCCTTAGGTTTTCTAGTTTCATATGATACCATCTTCACTCTAGCTTTAAAACTGAGCCCGGTACAACCTAAAAATCTCCAATTGCGTAAATGTGCTAAAGAAATTAGTGGCGTTAAAACACGCCTTTACTTTGAAAGCCCTAATTTTGGGCCTATTTAGAGCATAGTAGTGGTGCAGTTCAGCCTATTGTGATCAAATTGATTATTACAACAACAAGCATTAATAAAAATGATCCAGACAAAAAAAAAAAAAAAATCACCTGTCACAGATGATTTTTTGGACATAGCCAGATTTGTTTTCACCTGTTTCACAGATGAAATACAAATTAAGGAACTTTGAAAGATTATCCTGGAAAAACCAGGATAATCTTTCACCAGGATTTTTTTCTTATTTGCCTTCCAGGGCTTCCATACACCTCACAAATATGAGATAGCCTTTTTAAATAGTCATTCTTACAAAACAGTTAAATATTGATTAAAAAAAAAAAAAAATGCTTGTTTTCATTAGACATTAACACGAGACAAAGAAAGGAGTTGATGAGCCTTGGGATGAAATAAAAGAAAAAAAGATATTATGTACAACCGTTTATACTAATGTGAAAACAGAACAGTATAGCACTGTTTAGAATCCCTGTGTGGGCTATATACCACTCACGACCCACTCAGGCATGTATGCAAAGTGCACGCGTGCACACACACACACACACACACACACACACACACACAGACACACACAGACACACACGCACACACACACACACACACAGAGGTGATGAAAACAAATAAGTCCTCCATCTGATGCAAAGCTGTCTCATACAAGCAAGCAAACAAACATGCTGCTCTTATTTCCAGTGCCATCAGGCACCCTTGATGCGTACTCCACGGAAGAGGAGGCGCATATACTGCGGCTCTTTGATAACACTTCAGAACAAACCTTCGCCAACTCTCACACACACACACACACACACACACACACACACACACACACACACACACACACACACACACACACACGTGGGTGTGCTCATTTTTCTGTCAGTGTGACAGTTGACAACTGCATATTTTCAGACCACTTAAATGAATATTTTACAGATTCTGTTTCCATTTATATGGCGACACCTCCCGCACGGAACAGTTTTAGGGGCGTTTCGTGTGACACCCAGGAACTTTGCATATTTGGGGAAATTCCTGGCATTGCATGCGGCGCTCACGCTATGGCACATCCGCGGCGAGGCTCTTAAGCTGTGACTGCAGTAGGTGGTGACAGATGTGTGCAATGACCTATCAAGAAAACTCCCACAGCTACATTTTCTTTTCAGACTGCAATGTGAAAATACAAGAGTGAGCAAGAGTGCTTTGGGCATGTGCAAGCCTCAGCACTAAGTTGGCTTGATGGACAAAAAACAACGGAGCCATAAGTTGAAATGTATAATGGATGACATCCTTACTGTGCATGCTTCGAGAAGCAACAATCAAAATAAAACCTCTACATCATCTCAGAGGAGACATTTTCCTGAAAGATGACATTCTATTTTCACATCTTGCACTTGGAAAAGCAAAAAAAAAACATCAGCACTAAAAAAAAATAGCATCTTTGCTTTATGTCGCTGAATAAATCCACATGTGATTTCCATCATGATGATGTAGAGGTCGTGTTTTTTACCCACCTCTCCCTAGGCATCTGGTGGTTGGGGTTGTGGTGACAACGGATGCTGAGGCCAAAGAGCTTGCGGGCGGTGCGCTGGATCTTGAGCCGCTGGATCTCCAGGGAGCTCTGAAGGAGCCTGTAGCGGGCCTGGAGGTCCCAGTCGCTGCCCCACAGGAGATGCACACTGCTGATGGGAAGGAAGTGAGTGGAGGGTAGCCTCTTCAGGAACGACTTGAACTCATCTGTATGACAGAGGAAAGAGATGAGGAGTGGAGAGAGAATGTGTGGGTGTGACAGAAAAGAGGAAAAAAAGAGGAAGTGTGGAATTAAGTTTCTGACTTGAATGCTTGGAAGGTGCTGAGTTAGGAACAAGGTTCCTACAGCTTAAGGCAAGATAGATTTAAGACTTTTAAGACTTTTTAATGCCACTCACAATGTATTTTAAGACCAACTTTCCGATAACCAAAATTGAAAAAAAAAAAAAAAACAATTAATCAGAAGAATTTAAAATCAATTACTTAGGGTTAGGGAGAATTTTGCCCAAATGTTTATACTCTATATGTTTAATGTCATCTCTAGCTAGCATCTAGCCGCAAACAAAATTGTAGTGTTCTCAAACTTTTAGGCTACAAGCAGCAGGCACAAGTTACACTAACATTTCCAATGCAAGACTAAGCATTTCAGGCATTTGTTTAACTTTGTTGAATTACTGAATAAAAAGAAATGTACACAAACAATCTTATCTGTGAACCAACCGGTGTGTTTTCATGCAAATGATAAGAGTGTAAACAATATTGGCGAGTGGGTTTGCTTTACAAAACACGTATTTGTTCAACCCTAATCCAGCTAAGCATTCTGGGTGGAATTACAAACACAGAGACAGCAAGCAGCAGACTGTTTGCAGGACTGGTGAGTGACAAAACTCTTGAATCTGCTTGTATTTCTTTGGTGATGTCGACTTTTATTCTGTCTCTATGTTATCCATCTAAAAATGACTGTTTCACTGTAATAAAGAGCAATGCAACAGCAGTGACCTATTTTAAATTTGGTACAGCGACAGACAATACAGTAGTTTAGGCATTTTAAACAAAGCAGAACAGAAAACAAAACGTTCTTTAAAATCCCTTAACACTCCAACAGTCTGCCGGCGGGCCCAGACACTTTTTTGTACTTCAGAGGTTGTTGCGGGCTCAGCTAGAGTGAAGATACTGGTATCATATAAAACTAGAAAGCCTGAGGAATCCATTGTTAACCATGTCATGCTAGCTTGTCGGGAAGAACGCTAAATAACGCTACGAAGTCACACTAAATTTTGGTGAGGAAAAAATGGCATGGGCATTTACAAAAGGGATCCCTTGACCTCTGACCTCGAGATATGTGAATTAAAATGGGTTCTATCGGTACCCACGAGTCTCCCCTTTACAGACATGCCCACATTTTAATAATTGCATGCAGTTTGCATCAAAAACCCTGCAGTTTTCCATTCGCCAGTTCGCCATCCAATCACCAAAAAATGCAATTCTTGCAGAAATCTCCAAATGTCAAAAGTTTTTGAAACCAAATCACAGCATGGCTTTTTCTATGGAATCCTCAAGGTCTTGGTGACTTGATGTGGTATTGTGGAGGGATTATTGATCATTTTTATCATTTCTCGATAGATAAAAAACTGGTTAAGTTTAGCATCAAACCTGTGTAACACATGGTATCAACCCAAAAATTGCTGCAACAACTTATGAGACATCAGTGAGCATGGGGATGAACATCATATACTTATATCATCATGTTCTATGCTCTTATACACTTATTAGAATTGATTAATTATTTTTAAATTTATTTACATTTCTTATTAATGACTGGAACAACTTGACATACAGTGCTGAGCTGCATCTCAAATTAATCTTCAGGTTCAGAAGCAGTGTTTCTGTGGGGGAGAGTAACTCCTTTTGGTGTGGACTTTGGGCTTTGTAACTTTGCAGACCTTTATGCACACAAAAACTATATAACACACTAAGGGAAAGGGAAAAGCATAATAGGTCCTCTTCAAATTTGACCAATTCATCCAAAATTAAACTCTTTACCTGTGGTACACTGCGAAAGGATTATTTAGAAGAGACTCTGAAATTCGAAAGAAACGTGGAGAAAAATGTCAGTGAAACTTTTTTGGTCAGTAAGCCCCCAGGATCCGGACCAGTCTTAATACATGGTTAGACGTCTTTGGTTTACTTTTTCGGATTGCTTCTGCTGTGAGCATTTACAGAGAATTGAAACCATCAGTGCAGTAAACACCCTTTAACTCTGAGCTCCCACACAGTCACTGAAGAGCACTGCCCAAACAGTGTTGATTATTGCCCTCATGTTCCTCTTGCTGCTTCTGATAATGCTCGCTTGTCTCCTCCCTAGACAACCCGTGAGCCCGGCTCTCTGACCCTTGTTTTCAACAGCGACTCCAATTTTTTAGCAACAATGGGCATTAGTGGTGTTACCGAGACTCCAGCAGCAAATACACAAGGACAGGGAATGTTTTATTTGGTGTGCTAATTAAGAAAATATTGAGTCAAATGATTCAGAGTAGCTCATCATTATCTCCGAAGATAAATTTTAAGCAAGCACATCATTATAAATAATAGAGTGAACAATTTAATGCCAAAAGTGTCTCCTTAGCAATGTCAGCAGTCAAGTTTGAAGAAGCAAAGATATCAGCCTCTACTCAGGGTTCACATTTCATCTTTATACTGTCATAGTTTAGATGATGCAACACAATCTAATTCCCTTTATATACAGTATATATAACCCCCTGGTGCTAAACACACAGAACGCAAAGTTTCTCCATGCTCTTAAAAGAAAAGATCCCCCATATTCAAGATCTGCAAAGACCCGAGCAGTAAGCCGGTACCCTCCTACAGACCTCTCCTCGACAGTTTTAACAGCCTTAACCACAGAGTTGAGAGCTCTTTTCGAGACACAGCCGAGAAATGTCAGAACTTCCTCCACTCTCCTCCCAGGCATGTCAGGGCTCCCTTCCCCTCCTTTTTCTTCAAAGAAGCCAGATTCCTTCTCCTCCCCTGTTTCCAACTTGCCGTAATCCTCCACCCAGTTTTCTAAGAGATGTCGAGTATCTCCCCTCGCCTTTTTTTCCTAGAAAAGATGGGTGTCTCCGGCATCCAATATTCAAAATTGTCTGATTCCCTCACCAAAAAAAAATCCATTATCATGTCATGCCAGTTGAACAGTTGCCAAGTCCTTTTAAACAGGCTTCAAAGCCATCAAGGATCTCTTCCTTGATACAGCTTCCAAGGAGTCCACATAGTCCCTCGATTGACTCTTATCTCCAGTCACCCAGCACCTTATCTGCAGATTACAGCTCTCACAATGTAACCCCACTTTACCTCTTGGTGCCATTACATCTCATTTTGTAGGGTACCAGATATATATTTCGTTTCACCAATTCAATATTACCATGTTTATATAATGTTTCCAAATGAGGGATGCACCGATCTGATTTTTTAAGTCCTAATACCGATAGCGATATACCGAGTACCGATCCGATACCAGTGTTTGATTAATAAGCTGCATGTCTCACTATGTGACTGGGATCATTCATTCATGTGCAACATCAGGCTTGACTTAAACAATGCTTTCCTAACTTTGTCAAACAAAATGTGACCAATAAATACATAGAAATAAATATATTTAATTGTTCTTTATCATTAAAATAAAAAAGGGTAAGGGTTAGGGTTAGCGACTTGGGTTTGGTTAGGTGACTTGGTATAAGCGACTTGGTAAAAAATCTTCAAGATTAACAGGAATTACAATTCAGGTGTAAACCTTCTTAATGCAGCAACAAATTGGTCAAAACTTAAACAGGAATTAGTATTGCAGTGAATAATATATCAACATAAAATTTAGTTGAATAGATCGGCCCCATTATCACCGATATCCGATCCAGCTATTCAAATTGGTATCGGCCCAATATTTAATCCAGTATCTCTATCGGTGCATCCCTATTCCAAACCTTTACTTGCCATTGAGAATTTGTCTGTAGTTGTACCGAGATAAATGCTGCATTTAAAAAAATGCATGCAACATCGGCAGAAGGGAAATCAACTAACCTAGCTCGTACTCTTGTTGTAGCTAGTCAATTTAGGATCAAATGTATACCAAACTTTTATCAAATCATTGTGCACATGCAGAATATTTAGCTAACGTGATAATTTTTTTGGACAGATTCACAATGCACAAGTGCAGCAATGTTGGTAGTGTAAAATACATTATCTGTTGGGAGTGGTATATTGTGATATCAGTCACCATCAGTCAAATCACCTCTTTTCCTTTCGTTTAAAAAGGCTACAGACTAGGCCAAAAAAAGTTTCTTCCAAGATGAAACAGGAGCCTTTGTAGAGGAAGGTGAGTTGATGAAAAGTGTCTTGACAGAATATATTTCATTTGCTTTCCCATTTTTCTTTGGTAAAAGTGGATAGTTATAGTAATTTTGGTTTTATTACATTGGGGGAGAGATCTTTAACGTAATGAATTTATTAGCTTGACTGTCAAAATGTAAACGCTCTCTGTGGCGTTAAAAAAGTTAATTAAAAAATCTTTCCTTTATTACTTTTGAGGAGAATGTGAATGAGAAACTTTCTCATTTTCCAGCTAAACAGTACTCTACAAGATGTTTCTGAAAACATTTGAGGTGAGAAATAGGCATTACAGTAACAGAATATTCATTCATATTTGATCAGCCCTGTCCAGTTTGACCGTTTGATCGGAGTTTGCGAATGATTGACAGCCGGCTCAGAGACGGCAGGCTTCAGCTCGACTTTGATTGGTTGTTTTCCTCCGGTCACAGAGGAACATGATTTCTTTCAGATTACCTGTCTCATGCACTACTGTCAGGATATAGTGACCGTTTTATAAAAATAACTTTTTTTAATCATATTTGTTCCAATTCTGCCTACTGCTGCTTTAAGACATTAAGAAGATTAAGAAGACAGCTGCATCTGTTGAATGAACAGCCAATAGGAACACTCTCTGAAATGACCTGTGATTGGCCAAAGTCTCCCGTCACAGGCACACAGATTTTCTAAAGCCTGAAAACAGAGTCATGAGGAGGTGCAGAAGTCTAGTTATCGCTCAGAACACTTGAATTATTATAATATGCTGAAAGGTTATTATGGTATTTTTGCACAATGATGCCAAAAACATTCTGCCTACTTCAGGTTTAACTGCTTTTGTGGCTGCATACAGTAAATTATACAATCTTACTGTAAAATCTCTGTTTTTCAAACTTAAGACAAAATGATAAAGTTTGGACAAATGTTCCGCACAGGCTCCCCTGACCCTTATTGATTCCTTTATTTCTTCTTTTGGAGAGTGTGTGAATTGCATTTTTTTTCTGGAACGGTTATACATTCATATAAATATGTATTTTTTTGGCCTCTTCTATACTTTCCACCACCTCTTCGCAGACTTAACTGCACTCAGTGACCTCCGTGACTCATAAACTTTCTTCTATGGTACATAAATATATTTATCTGTTGCTGGCAGGTTTTATTGGGACACTTTTATATATCATATCAATAATAGATAAACATGGTGACTTGCCATGTAACAGCTGGGCACTAGTTGTGCTTTTTTTCCCCCCACTGTGTCCAATATTTTACAGCCCCCCCTTCGGCTCTGCATTTGCATTCAATGAAAACAGGGAGAGAATATTACTTGCCGTGACATTCAAGCATTTGACATTTGAAAGTTGTCTTTTCTGCTGTCATTCATTCCTTATAAACAACAAATAACAAAGTAAAGAAAGTATTATTGCATAACAGAGACAGCCCATATGAGTGTTTACTGATCTATTGCCCGCATGCAAAACACTTGGTTGCGGTTAAAGGAACAGTGTGTAACATTTAGGGGATCTATCGGCAGAAATGGAATATAATATTAATAAGTATGTTTTCTTTAGTGTATAATCACCTGAAAATAAGAAGTTTGTGTTTGTTACCTTAGAACGAGCAGGTTATATCTACATAAGGAGCGGGTCTTCTTCACAGAGTTGCCATGTTTCTACAGTAGCCCAGAACGGAACAACCAAACACCGGCTCTAGAGAGGGCCATTCATGTTTTCGTGTTGGCACACGGGAGAAGTTTCAGTTGGTTGCAAAAATCCTACATACTGCACCTTTAAGGAAGGATCATCTTGACGGCTAAAGGAAATCGATGTTTACGACTGGTTGGAGTCAGGAAGCGAACACCAGTCTTTGGTGTCACAATAAAAAAAAGTTGCATTGTCTGCCCATCCATGAACCTGAACCTTTTGTAGCACTATTAAAGTCTCACACTACTTTCTGCAGTGAACATAAGAAAAAACTTAATTTTCTATGAATTATGTAGATTTGGCAGTGAGCAAGGAAGGACTAAGCTGCCAAATTATGAAATGTGTTTTTAAAATGATCTATGAGCAAAAAAGGAAATTACGAGATTATGAGATTATCTTAATTATCTGAGCTCCGCATGTGTGCCCATTAATAATATGCACTTCAGAATTAAAATGGCTAAATACGTCAGGAATTAGTCCCTTTCATAACTGTCATGATGAATAGAAGTTGGAGGAATTTCCATCTTACCAGAGTTCTCAAAGTCCTTATAAGAGGATGCCCAGGACTCAGACATCCCCAGCAGGGTGTTTTCCATGATCTGGATGTCGGTTATGGGACAGTTGCATTGGGGATACTCGTCGGCGCACTGACAGATGCACTGGTTGTTGCTGCACACGTACTCTCCCTCTCCATTGCACATGATGTAGCTCAGAGCTGACTGGACAAATTTCTCCTGCAGGTATTCTGGGAAAATGACCTGAAGACCTGAAACAGAAATAAATGGGAGGTTTAGTGAAACTATGGACTGTATATAAGAAGTAGATGTAGTCACTGTGACATCACTCATTGGTTGGTGGACTACGGTCCTGAGGCGTCGAGTTCTGCATTTTGACTGTCGCCATCTTGGTTTTTTGGAACCAGAAGTGACACGACCGCTAAAGAAGACATTTTTAGGCTACCAAAAAGGTTATAATTAACTTTCATGAACTGAGAACACACCGTGAAAGGGTTAAAGTTCTAAGACGAAAACACGGACAACTCCCAGACCGGACAATGTTGTGGTAGCAACCTGTAAATGATAAGGTGGCCGCACCCTAAAACATCCCCTGCTTTATGGTCTATTAGACTCTAAATGGGACCATAATTTACTAAATGAACATCATGCTGTATTGAAGAAGACTTGAAACTAGCGATCGAGACCATAAACTCACGTTTACAATGTTTACTGAGGGAATAAATCAAACGAGAAGCAGTTTCATTTTCTCATAGACTTCTATACAATCAGACTTCTTTTTGCAACCAGAGGAGTCGCCCCCTGCTGGCTGTTAGAAAGAATGCAAGTTTAAGGCACTTCAGCATCAGTTTCACTTTTCAGAACCGGAGGTTACCATCTGAGTGAAACAGAATTTAAAAAAAATTCTCTAATATGACATAAAGTACTATTAAAAAAACAACAACAATCCAACCCTTTTTTTCCCTTCCAATTTGCGTGTTGTAAATCAATGAAGCAACTGGACAAAAACGAATCTGAAATTGTGCAGCCTTCACGCTTTTTATATCATGAAAGTGCACCGAACAATAAACTCTTTCTTATCACAAAAGCTAAAAACAAGATCTGATAAAATTAGGGCTGTCAATCGATTAAATATTGAATCGCGATCAATCGCATGATTGTTAACGTTAATGCCGATTAATTGCAAATTAATCCCACATTTTTTCTACTATAGCTGCCAGTGTGTCAGTAGAACTTTTGAATCTATGTGTGTAGAGAGTAAGAACTGAAATGGAAAAATGAGAGTCAGTATTACTGTGAATGCATGATACCCAAACTGTATGGTATCTCTTCCCAGATTTAGTAAACACATATGTAGAAGAAGATGTTACCAAAATGAGAAAAAGCTGCGGTTAAATGGCTGGCTGCCCTTCCAGGATTGCTTTGTGTTATAAGCACTTGTTTATTTTTTGAAAGGATGTGCTTCAAAGCTCGACTATGTACAGTATGTTCAAATTGGGCTGTCTGTTCTGTGGCGGGCGGGTCACTCATGATGAACAGTGATTGATGCCTGCTCCCTTGTGCTGGGTTTACTTAGAACAGAATTTATTTCCCCTTCGTGAGCATTTTCAAACACATGCTTTAATGTGTACAATAAATTTGGCTTTGCTTGTGGTTTACATATCCAACTTTGCAGCTAATTATAAGCCAATTGCAACAGCTGAATTTGTAATCGAGAGGCCAATTTAGGACAGAAGCTGAAAGCACCTCTTCACTCTCACCACTGACAAGGTATTTATAATTTTTAGACAATCCATATCTCACCCTGGGGATCTCATAGAACTGAAGCTCGAACAGCTAACAGCAAAGCCTTTCTCTTCAGTCCAGGCCCGGGGAAAATAAACCACTAACTCTTCAAGCCACTGGATTGGAAAAGAACTAAATAGATTTTTTTTCCCCGTTCTTTTATGAAACAGCATCTTGGTGAGGCAATATTTTCTTAATAGGTTTTTACTTGAGCACAAACTGTGCTTCAGCAGAAAAGATGCGACCAGGAACCAGAACATAACATGTTATTGAATGATAAATGACTGCATTATTTTTTTTTTTCCGCTCACGTATTATTTTCACCTTTGGGTGAAAATGAGAATCCAATTTATGCAAAATCAACATAATGTTGCGGAAATGAAAGGGGGAGAGTATGAGCCTGTAATTTCATACTGTATGCATGAATCATGTTCCAGGGTGTTGTCATAGAGTTGAATGGTATCGTATTATGCATATGCATGTGGCAATTAATGCTCCTTATTTTCACCCACAACATACTCTAAACTGAAAGCTGTGGGTGATTTAGAAGCAAATGAAGGTCTTAATATGTGCTGGCTCCAAAGCATAGGACAACGTCATCTATCGTCATGGTGACAGCCTTTGAAGAAAAGTAACACACAGAGTACTGTGTTTGGGTAATTCATGCAGCAATTTTTGTCAATTCTATACAGAGCTCAAATGTGACCGGCCATATTTTGAACGGCTCCGGTTCCGGGAAGTGAATTTTCCATTTTTTACACTCCATTGCCGTTTCAGAAAATCCTGATATAAAAAGTTTTATGCATGGAACAAGGCCAACTAGCTAAAAGATGAATCGTGATCGTAAAACATTTGATTCAGAGCAAAACAAAATTGGGAAAAAAGGCAAAGGTATAAGACTGTGTACATAATTATTCTAAGAGTGAAGGAACTACTCATCTGGCTTGGGGTCCTTCTGTGTGGAGTTTGCATGTTCTACCCATGTTAGCGTGGGTTTTCTCCGGGTGCTCAGGTTTCCTCCCACAGTCCAAAGACATCCATGTTAATTGTTGACTCTAAATTGCCAGTAGGTGTGAATGTGAGCGTGAATGGCTGTCTGTCTTTATGTGTCAGCCCTGTTATAGTCTGACAACCTATCTGGGATCGACTCCAGCACCCCCCGCGACCGTGTCAAGGATAAGCGGTTACAGATAACGGATGGATGGAACTACTCATCCCATAAAGTATTGTGAATGGTGACTCACCGCCTGAAAAACGTTTAAACTAACATATCGATCTAAAACGAAGATGGATTTAGCAACTGCATGCCTTATTTCTCACCTCAAATGTTTTCAGAAACACATTTCGGTGAACTTTTTTCGTGATATAAGAGAGGTTTCCAAACGGGCCGCCATGTTGGTCCGTTTTGACATCGAGGAGCAGACCATGGGGCAGCATGTACGAGCTCGTAATTTATACAAAAGTCTGTATGTAAAAACTCTTTAAAAAGAAATGTTTTTTTGCTACTTAGTAGGCCACATTCTGTTTGAACCCAGTATTTCTGCACAGCTGCAGATAAAGATCAGGCTACACTAATATTATTGGTATTATTCTATTTGTAGAGTTAGATTCTAGTGGTGGCTGCGTAGGATTGTTTCCGACTGGTGGGATCAAAACATTTCCAATAACTCCAGAGTGTTGAAAAGTCCAAAAGTCAAAATTTATTGGAAAAAGATATATGTAATCATTTCCATAATTCACAACATGTATTTATCTAACGAAATATCCGCATTTCTTGGCGTTCAGCTGACGATTTATATTCATTAAAGAAAAAAAATAAAAGTCTAACTCATTTATTACACTGAAACACATTCAGATTGAATGTTTTGTTCGAGGATTTGTACATTTTGGGTAATGAAATCATAAAATGGGCGGGGTGGGGGCTCAGCTTTACTTAGATACAAGTACGGGAGGCTTTGAGGAAAACAGGTTGGGAACCACTAGTGCAATAGTTCATGACATCGCGAATAAAACACACTCCTACAGGAGCATATATCCCACCGTTTCACAATCTCACAGCTCTTGGTAAGTCTACCTTTGGATGGTTACATTGTGGCTAATAATCAAATCCTTGAGTCAGAATATGAATGGTATTTTCACTTCCCGAACCTCACTGTTGAGCTCTATATCATTTATTGATGCTAATAGTTCAAGTATATTCATGATCATGATCTCAGTCCAAAGACGAGGCCACCGCGAAGTAAACCTCCGCGTCTATTCAGCACCTTCAACTCCTCTTTATACTAAACAACCTGTTCTCGTGTATATCTTTTTGGATATCAGTAGGTTCCCCTTCTCCTCTACAGAGAACCTTTATCAGAACCACTGCCCATCAGCGATGAAGGGAACAGAAGGAGGGAGGGATGGAGGGCGTAAAGGGGGATGGATGGATCATGTCTGACCACAAAAGAGTTGGGTTGCGCAGGGCTTTTTCTCCATCAGGCCTGTCTGCGGCCCCTGGATCCAATATTCATTTAGCTTGATGTATTCCTGGGCTTGAAACTTTAATGTGATTTGTGGGAGAATCCAGATGGCAAGTTCACGGATCAACGCTGCTTACTGACAGTGCTGGTGCCAGCGGCCGGGTGCACAATAACACCGAGTGCCTCAGCCCTCCCTCTTTCCCTCTGCTGTCTAACTATACCTCATACCTCCCAACCCTACCATCAACACACACACACACACACACACATACACGCACACACACAGATTTTCTTCTGATATCATTGTGTGTTGGTACCGGGAGATTGCAGAGGGAATCGTTTGGGATGCCGACATTCAGCTCGGCTCTATCACTCTTGCGATCTATTGTTTTCCACTCTCTTTTCCTCTCAATGTTTCTGTCCTCTTCTCTTTCCGTGCCTCTGTCTCTCTCTCGCCACCTCGCACTCCGTCTCTGTACACATCTCTTCTGTCTTACTTCATTACGCTCACTCCTACTCCCGCCACACTCATGCACATGCCCCCTTGACTCGTCCCCCCCATCATCCTTTGGCTCCAATTCACTCCATCAATCACCCCTCCTCATTCCTGCTTCTTCACCTCTTCTGCTCTATCCTCTACGTTCTCCCACTGAGCACGTATACATGTATTGGAAAAAAAATTTCATGTCTCGTTCCTCCCACTCCGGTGTAGAAATGATGTCATGCAATAAAAGCAAATCCATCAACATTTGTTAGTGCGGCGGGGGAATGAGTAAGAGAATTGGAGCCCTCGGGCCAAAAATGAAATGAGAAACTAATCAGAGTAAAAACATTTATCTTTGTGACTTCCCTGGCTTTGCCGTGTTAGCGCGGTAGCATGTGAGCACATTGAGAATGATTGGGCCATAAAGCAGTTTATGTGGCTCTGACGCAGGTATTTGTTGGGGGAAAACACTAGATATTGGAGCAGGGAGTTACACTTATACCATCTTTAAAGAGCTGCTGATGAAATGAATATTGGAATTCCCACGCAGCCGTTTGATAACCTCCAACTTCATGCTCTGCCAGTGCACATAATTCCCTGCAACCCCTATGCCTGGCTCGCTCTAAATAAATAGCACCTCAAAATGGCAGTTAATCTCACCGCATACATCAGAGGCTGATATATTTCCTTCACGTTCGTCGGGGAGGATACGGGCCTCCAAACATTCCATGAATGCTAAAAACGGAGAAGTCTGCAACTGTGACTTTGCCTTTTTTTCATTATGTCTTTTTCTAGAGTGCTCTATTTTTAACGTGGTGATAGATGGGGAGTGTGGGCCACAACTGAGGCTTGTAACTGCCTTGGCAAGCGGTTCGCCTGCTTATTGCAATGCCACGCTCCGCCTCATAAGTTACACTTTCATTAAAGATTAATTGACCATTGTGTGGCCGCAATTTCGCAAAATAATCATTACTTAATCCACTGGTGCAATAAAGTGCATTACTTGAATGGCGGCATTAAATTACCATTGGAGGTTATCGTCGCAGCCACGATACAAAAACCAAAGACCTCTGAACTGGAAGATTGCCTGATTCTCTTCAGTCCAGTCCGCCCTGCTGATCCCCTAGATACTTAAAAACAGAAGGGGCATATCGCTTTAAGATTTGCTGCGTAGGCCCATTTCACACGAGAGAGCTGCTCTTCCACAACTATACGAGAGTAAAGGTGCAGCTAAAGGAGCTATTTATCCACTTTTCATTTCTTTACATAAAGAGGCTTTGGGTCTCTGGCAGCGTGTGTGTTGGGCCTGACAGAGGATAACATGGAGCTATCCTCGGCTCTCGGAATATGTTAGCATTTTTTAAAGTTCTAAATGAGGCGTGCTTAGCATTCAAACGGATAATGCGTCGCTGTGTCTGCGCTGAGTAGATTATCGCAGATTATCATAAGTGTCCTCGGCACACTTGCAGGCAGCAATCTGTGTTGTGACGGTTTTTGTTGTAAAGTCTTACTTAAGCATTTGTGTGTGGGAATTATTGTTTGGGACATCAATATTTCCATCTCAAATTATGTCCAAAGAGAAGCATGAATGAGGATGATTGTTTTTTTTCATCCCTGAGTGCTGCGGTTTTGGGGATTTTTTTACCATTTTTAGGCATGCATATATTTCAAACAGCAAAACAACAGACAAGTGGCAAATCCCATTTCCTGAACATATTAACATACAAGTGCCTGCATATGCATATGTGACGCACACCGCTCTATCTGTGTGGAACAGAAAGACTCGCAGGGCACACAATGCTTTCCGCACAATACCTTCCATATAACGTTAGCTTTGAAGAAAACCCACTTATTCGTATTGTTAACACAGAAAGCAAGCAAGGACGGAGGTGCAGTAATCACCGGAAAAGCATAAATTACATATAAAAATGGTCTTGGCATTCAGGGCTTGCTGCTGCTGCCTCCTGAAAAGAGGAAATTGCTGAAATTGCATGTTGAAGCAAACGCTGGATTGAGGAGGGCAGGCAAGTCTGGAGAGGTAGATGAGCTCTCCTTGGGGCTGAGTTATTGCCAGTTGTGCTGCACTCTGGACACAGACACACAAGTTGAGTAAAAGTAAGTCAGTGATTACTTTTCTTCTTCTTTTTCCTGTGTGCAAGATCACATACGGTGAATGCAATTTAGTCATTTTCTTTCTTCTTTTAAGGAATTATGCCCTCAAAGTGTCGCAATTTGCATGGTAAATGTGTTTTGAATTAACAAAATGCTGCTCAAACACACTCAATATTATCTGAAATACAGTTGCTGTTTGGCTCATGCACTTCAGTCGCACTGTTCAAGCTGTTCCGTCA
The DNA here is from genome assembly GCA_916701665.1 of Sebastiscus tertius. Classification (NCBI taxonomy): domain Eukaryota; kingdom Metazoa; phylum Chordata; class Actinopteri; order Perciformes; family Sebastidae; genus Sebastiscus; species Sebastiscus tertius. Next base: position 19,527 of record CAKAOH010024094.1, read on the forward strand.
CGTGCTGCCATGTGTCCCCCGCACAGCAGTCGCAGTAGGGCCTCGGCTGGTGAGATGTCGTACTAGTGTCACACTTTCACGTTGCACACACACATACGAGCGCACACACACACACACACACACACCCTTTGCAGGCTCTTGTGGGGAATCACATGTTTTACAAGAACCCCGGAGAGGGGGGGAGGAGAGACGTATGACAAGCTCTGACATTTCCATTTCAGCTTTAAAAGATACGACTGCCCTCAAAGTGTCAAGATGTGCTGTGTACACGTCTCAGATCAAAAGCCCAGATTTATCACAGAAATTACATCAAACGTGCTTAAATACAGAAATAATGTTAATCTGTTTGTATTTGGGGGGCACATATTTGTTGTACACAACCAAACTGTTGTATCCGAAGTACACAAGCTAGATCTTTTGTGGGTTGTCTTTTTTGTTATTTAAATATGCAACCTATTTTAGTTACCTATTTGAAATTTCTTTGGAATTAATGCCAAATGACCCCAATATTTACCTCAAAATGTATCAAAAATGACTTTACTATAAACGTAATTTAATAACTATATGCTAAAATAGCATATAATCGTTAAAGTAGGGCTTGAGAAGCGGCTCTGCGCTGCTTTCCATCGGTGGTTGAAAACTAATAGAAGACACTTCTGATCAGGCACAAATCTCACCATTGTGTGACTTATTGTCTACACAAATATAATCTAGTAGCTAATGTCATGATTCAGGGAGTTTTTTAATTTCAAGGAAGTTAATTCAAGCTAATTATTATCTATTTATCAGCAAACATGGAAATAAAGTATATCAATTAACTTTGTATTATTACCTGGAAATGTATTAAACAAATTACCAGCTATTGAGAAATAGCAGAATATAATTATTATATAATGTTGATGATAAAGTAATTTTCGATAGATTTTAAGGTAAATATTGGTGCAATTTGGCATATTTCCAAAGAAATTTCAAATAGATTACTTGCTAATTATCACCTAATTACCATGAAATTTGTGGACCTGTAAAATGAAGTGTTACCCATTTTTTTAATGTTTGAAATACATTCAATTAAATTATAAAAAAAATCTAAATACATTATAATGCAAATGAATTATAGTTTATAAGTCAACTGTAATTCATTGAAAAGACCAGTGTGTTGGATTTAGGGGGATTTATATTATTTTATTACACGTCTTTGTTGAATACTCGATTCTGATTGGTCAATCGCGGCGTTCTATGGTCTGTTATTTCTTTATAGCAGACCATTGCTATGTATAACAGACCGTTGCTATGGATGCAGTTCTGATGTCGAACTCTGGCGGACCGTTTTTTTGTCAAATCATTGATTTCTTAATTAAGTAGCCGTGTAATAAGCGGGATAATGTACAGCGAGCTGGGTCGTTGTTGTGAAATAAACCTCCCACTTCGCATTGTGGTTTATTTCACAACAATGACCGGCCCGCTGTACGTTATCCCTTACTTTTAATATTCAGTGTTTTCATTAGCTTAGAATGAACCCTTCATATCTACACAGGGAGTCGGTCCTCTTTACAGAAATCGCCATGTTGCTTGGCCATGTTATTACAGTAGCCCAGAATGGACAAACCAAGCACTGGCTCTAAAGAGAGGCTTTCACGTTTTCACGTTACCTGAAGGCCACCGTAGTTCTACGACATGTTTGGAAAGGGAGGGGTGAGTGGAGGGGTACTCAGTTGGTTCCAATCTGCAACCTCACCACTAGATGCCACTAAATCCAACATACTGATGCTTTAATTAGTGGTTAATACATAATATTTTTTAATAATGGCCTAATAATAGAAGTATTATCAGTTATAATAACTTTTCAATTACAATGCAACACCTTTTGTGCACACATTCTTAACATCGATTTAAGTAATGTGCTACACAAAGTGTTTAGAGAAACAGTTCAATACTGCATTGGCCCTTCTAAATAAAAGAAGAAGAATAAAGTAAAGAAACCCCCCCCAATCAATAGATGAAACACAGTCTGTCAGAGAGAGAAAAAAGGCCGAGTGGAAAACCGTGGCACTTGCTAAAATGGCAGCCTGCAGCTCGCAAGACTGAGTGGGAAAAGGAGATTTATGGTCATGCTGGCCTAAATGGAAACTCAGTCTTGATTGACCACTACCAATTGAAAGCTGACCTCCAGGTCAACATGGAAAGATTTCATCAGGTATACTGGGTTTTCAGAATGTTAGAGAGAATTGAAAAAAAATGTGTGCAGCCATCCATCTTGATGGAAATGATCATGCGTTATCAGTTCTCTGGGCAAAAAAGGGATGCATGTTTTCATAAAGGAAATGGTCTGATGGCATGGGGTCAATACCTCAGACCATTACTGTAACATTAAATACAGTTAGGCAGAATGTTTTTGGCATCATTGGGCAAAAATTCCATAATGACATTTCAGCATATTGGAATTCAAGTGTTCTGAGGGATAACGAGCGTTCCTATTGGTTGTGCTCCAGCTGGTGGGCGGTGCTTGGTATTTCCTCAACTGATCTCAACATGGCTGCAAACAAACTTTTGTCATTTTACAGCTAAACAGTACACTACAAGATGTTTCTGAAAACATTTTATTTATTTTAAATAGGCATTACAGTAACAGAATATTGATACATATTTGATCAGCGCTGCCTAGTTTGACCGTTTGATCGGAGTTTGCGAGTTATTGATAGCTGCTCAGAGACGACGAGACTTCAACTCCCGATTATGTGTCTCATGCACTACTAAAAACGAATCACTATAAAAATATCTTCTTTTTGAATCATATTTGCTCCATTTCTACCCGCTGCAGCTTTAGTTAAAATAACTTGGAAGAAACTTTTTAACTGTGGGATCAGCATCATATAACCAATACATATTTTTGGGGGTTTTGTGGTATGTCCAAGCTTCAGAATGAAAAAAAAGATAAATAGTTCAAGTAAACCCGGCTGTGTGTACAGAGAAAGTGCAACAGAGCGAAAGAGAAGATGATGAAAATGCCTCCGTGTGTGTTTATCGTTGGGCTCGTCCAACATTTTCTCTCCATGTTTTGCACTAAAGATTTTTCTTTCAGTAAGTTATTCTCTGGTGACATTGTGTTTACTGACATACTTTAGCCTCCGAATCAATTTTCCGACGAGTCTGTCATCAAAAACAACTTAATTGATTTGTATGTTTGTTTGTCTTCCCCATAATGTTTGCAGCGTTTTTCGCTCCAAAAGAGGGACAGGCATCGAGCGACAGAGCAATGAGTATCTAATTCATCACTCTCTGCACGACTTGCCTACAGGGCCAGTTTAATTTATTTTCACTTCACCACTTTGAAAACTGTTGGCTCAGGCTATTCTAACATATTCATAAATCTTCCAAGATAGGCTCATGGCTCTTCCAAGATAGGCTGTTGAGGAAACCGAAGAAAGAGAAAAGAGAGAAAGCGTGTGCCGGGGATTGAAAGAAGCAAATTAGTTTTGCTTTTGTTTTGGTGTTAATTTATGACAGCCATATTGGAGGTGCAAGGTAATGGCTTGTGCAGGTTCCAGGGCCTTTTATCTTTCTTTGGCCCCGGTTAATATATGTAACCAATTTCCTATTTTCAATCCCCAGTACTTTTCTTTATTTGTGTTGGCTATCAAATCACACAAATAATATTCCAATCTTCTCCCTAACATACTAAAAGCCCCTGCTGTTTTGCTATTTAAAAAAAATACCACAAATTCAAATGAGATAATCAATGATAAACACTACCAGATGGAAGGAATTAGGGTATCAGGAGACAATAAAATAATTCCTCCCTGCCACCTGAAACGCATACTGTATAATAAGAGTTTAAGTAAACAATGGAAATCCTGACCGTTTGTCTACCACATGCTAATTTCCCTCTTTCATTTAATTCTCACACCTCAATAAGCTATTTTTTACTTGCACGTCCCAGTGGAGGCAGAAAGTGAGAATCCAGCCAAAACCAATATCATCAGGTTTCTAAGCTTTAAGCCCGGAGAGAGGACAAACAAACAGTGAACAAATTAATGTGGTAGGGAACAAAAGTGTATTTAAATCCCAATTGTGGTAAAAGCTAAATAGTGTGGATCTTTCATTGAGATTGAATTTAACAGGATAAACAAAGAAAAGATTATTAAAAAAAAAACGTCTTTGTTCCAATGAATCACAAAATCCATAACAAATGTAAGAGTGGAGGTTCACATTTATGGCTTTTGCTACTCATACATAACAGGCCTTTGGCCCAGCTGATAATTTGTAATACAAAGTAGGTCGATTACATCATGTTCAGAGACATGAATGTGTGCAAGGTTATACTGTAATTCGTGTTAGGTGACAGAGGAAGACTGGGCCGGGATCAATGAATTCCTCTTGCATGGCCACAAATAGTCTCTGCTAATAACACGCCGTATCCTGATGCCCTCTTGTACTGTGTTTAGCTGCCAATAAAGCTGTGCATATAGTAGGAGTGGGGAGTGGCGGTACGAAAGTAACATTTTTCAGATAAAGGGCCATTTAAACAGATAATGTTACTGACAGAAACACATTTTTGCTGTGATCAACAACTCATATGTGTGTTCTATCAATACCAGGTGTTATTTTGTACAAATGTGGAACGGCTTCGGTATAATTTGACTTTGACAGTATAAACTTGAATTGTTTATTTTTGTTTTTATTAACCCTATCTGACTATGTCCTTGTTGATATGTGATTGCAAACATATTATATCTAGGGCTGTCGATCGATTAAAATATTTAATTGAGCCATGATTAATCATGATTAATAACCACACATTTTTTATCTGTTCAAAATGTACCTTAAAGGGAGATTTGTCAAGTATTTAATTCTCTTATCAACATGGAAGTGGGCAAATATGCTGCTTTATGCAAATGAATGTATATATTTATTGTTGGAAATCAATTACTAACACAAAACAATGACAGACATTGTCCAGAAACCCTCACAGGTACTGCATTTAGCATTCAAAATATGCTCAAGTCATAACATGGTAAGCTCAAGCCCAACAGGCAACAACAGCTGTCAGTGTGTCAGTGTGCTGACTTGACTATGACTTGCCCCAAACTGCATGTGATTATCATAAAGTGGGCATGTCTGTAAAGGGGAGACTCGTGGGTACCCATAGAACCATTTTCATTCACATATCTTGAGGTCAGAGGTCAAGGGACCCCTTTGAAAATGGCCATGACAGTTTTTCCTCACCACAATTTAGCCTAAGTTTGGAGTGTCATTTAGCCTCCTTTGTGACAAGCTAGTGGTCTACTTTAATATGATGCCAGTATCTTCATCCATCCATCCATCCATTTTCTTCCGCTTATCCGGGGCCAGGTCGCCGTGGCAGCAGGCTAAGCAGGGAATTCCAGATGTCCCTTTCCTCTCCGGTCTACCTCGGGGCCTCTTACCAGTTGGACGTGCCTGGAAAACCTCCAAAGGGAGGCGTCCAGGAGGCATCCTAATCAGATGCCCGAACCACCTCAGCTAGCCCCTTTCGATGTGAAGGAGGATGCTCTGCTGCTCCCTCCCTCCGGATGTCTGAGCTCCTCACCCTATCTCTAAAGCTGAGCACAGCCACCCTACGGAGGAAGCTCATTTCGGCCGCTTCTATCCGCGATCTCATTCTTTCGGTCATTACCCAAAGCTCATGACCATAGGTGAGGGTTGGAACGTAGATGGACTGGTAAATTGAGAGCTTTGCCTTCCGGCTCAGCTCCCTTTTCACCACGACGGTCCAGTACAGTGCCTGCGGACGCTGCACCGAACCGCCTGTCCATCTCCCGCCCCTTCTTTCCCTCAAATCGTGAACGAGACCCTAAGATACTTAAACTCCCTCGCTTGGGGCAAAGACTCACTCTCCACCCGGAGGGAGAAATCCACCGGTTTCCGGCAGAGAACCATGGCCTCAGACATGGAGGTACTGACTCTCATCCCGACCGCTTCACACTCGGCTGCAAGCTGCCCCAGTGCGTGATGGAGGTCACGGTCTGATGAAGCCAACAGAACCACATCATCTGCAAAGAACAGAGACGCAATTCTAAGGTCCGGACACTCTCCTCCCCCCAGCTGTGCCTTGAGATCCTGTCCATGAAAATCACGAACAGGAGGCCAACACCCACTGGAAACGTGTTTGACTTTGTGCCGAGTATACGGACGCAGCTCTCACTTTGGTTAAACAAGGACCGGATGGCTGGTAACAGCAACCCCGGTACCCCATATTCCCGCACTAACCCCCACAGGACTCCCTGGGGGAGCCGGTCGTAAGCCTTCATCAAGTCCACAAAACACATGTAGACTGGATGGGCAAACTCTCATGCCCCCTCCCAACAGCCCCGCGAGGGTAAAGAGCTGGTCCACTGTTCAACAGCCAGGACGGAATCCACATTGCTCTTCCTGGATCTGAGGTTTGACAATCGGTCTGAGCCTCCCTAGAATAAACCTTCCCAGGGAGGCTGAGCAGTGTGATGCCACGATAATTGGAGCACACCCTCTGGTCCCCCTTTTTAAAAATGGGAACCACCACCCCGGTCTACCATTCCACAGGCACTGTCCCTGACATAGGTTACTTTCATCCCGCATTATTTTCGTACCGGCTCTACCCTATGCACTCTGGCACTAAACATGCCAAAATGTGAAACTGAAACCTCCACAGTCATGTTAAGTTTAAAGAATGCAAATAAAAAGATAAATCAAAGCTTTGCTAAGTAATGCATGAAATCTAATGTAAAAAAAAGTGCCATCTCTAATTCTGATGATTGTCAGGGGTAAGCACATGGTGTTGGTTAATTTGCCAAACACTTTATAAAGCAAAACTGTGGGAGAGATGAGGACTGAGTTTTGGCTTTGATAGGTAGCTCCCTTGAGGTGAGACTCTACTACAGCATTTTAATCTAAATCTAAGTGAAAGCAGAGGGAATATCCAAAGAGTGTCATATCCGCATTGTGTTATCTGTAGCTCACAGCCCCACCAGCTCACAAAGAGCGGACCACAGGGGGGAGAAGGAGAGGAAAAAAAAAAAACATTTCTGAGAGAAAGTGTTTCCAGGAGAAATCTGACCACAACTAAATTTGCTAGCTTGTTAATTTAAACCAGAATGCTGTCTCAGACCGTTCTAAAAAACTAATCCCACCAAAGCAATTCACTCAAAAAGCAGTAAAAAGTGTTTGGTTACAGGTTTGTAATCATTTTCTTGTATATATTTTCTAACAAAGTTTTGCAGTTACACTTGTGCCTCAAGGTAAGGGAAAGTGCTGAGGTTTTGGAGCGCAAAAAATAAAAGTGGGAAAGAAAAAGGCATGATTAAAAGTTTAATTAGAATAATGAAATGGAGTGGGTTTTCTATTACTGCATCCTTGTTATAACTCACATGGCGCTGCATACTAATATGATCCCCTTATTTAATTCATAAGCAATTAAAATAGCTAGTCTAGATTAAGGTTTTTATAAGTGTATTCATTTCCAAAAGGCATTATACGTAAAGGATTTTTGTTCAACATTTGGTTAAAAATAATCAGAAACTACTTCGTTTGAGTGATCAAAATATGGATAATCTGTCTATACAGTGTAGACTGGGAGAATTCAGTCCAGTCATGAGGAGAGTTAAAAACAGAAAAGGAAAAAAACAACAAACAGTGGAAGAAAATGACAAGAATAGGCAGAAAAGACAAATGGGCTGAGTAAGGGATAGATAAAGCAATGTGGTGAATGCGTTTCCAAAAGGACATTTTTAGAAACACACAAATTGAGATGGAAAAAACTGTTGAAAAAGCTGACAAAATGTACTGGACACGGCTCATCTTGGCTCATCAGAAATGGCTCCAGTAGGCTGGGAGATGACACACACACCATTCTGATGTATCAACTGAATCACACACACCGAAAAAAAGGGGATGTGCATAACATTGTCTGCAATTACACCCTCTAAAAGTCAAATTGTCTTCATTCCCTCACTGGTAGTGCTTTAGACAGCTGTCTGAAAAAGACTTTCTCACCCTCAGAATACAGACGGTGCAGAAAAAGCCAGAAATGGCTACATGTAACTGCCATAAAATCCTGACAAAAGGAAACTTTTGTGAGTAATCTTTGTGTTATTATGTGTGAATTAATTTATCAGGACCCAAATTTAAGCAAGTCAGTCTATCGCTGCACTCGATTCGACTGTTATCGGGTCATTAAATAGGTGTTATTGGTCGTTATAAGCACCATAAATGTGGGTCATTAGGGCCTACTAAGTTGTAAAAGTGAAAGAAAAACTTACAAGTAACACATTATAACACGTTGTAAAACTGAATGAAACATTATGTTCTGAACACAAACAAAAAGGCTTCTATAGATTTAGGGAGCAGAACTACAACTTCTTTTGGTTTAGGCAACAAAACCACTTACGCTCTGTCCACACAACGAACGTCAGCAGTGTGTGGCGGCTTAGTGTGTCACGCGTGTGGCATCCACACTGGCAACGTTTCTGCTGCTGCTGGGCTGCTGCTGCCAGCCCTTTCTTTCCACATAGAGTTTGCCTTTCATAATGGCCATTTCATTTCATCATAAATATCATTTATATTTATGTTAGACAGAAAAAGATTAAGAACCGTGTGGTAATTTGTAAATAACAGTAGTAATTCAAAATTAAAACCCCTTACTTTATTCATTCATGGAGCCCTGCAAGTCACTGCATGTTCTACAACACTGTCCAGCAAATATTTCAGAATAAAAGCCTTGTGTTAATAAATGAAGGGATTCTTTCCAGAGAAAAACAAACGCTTGAGGGCTTTTATTTTGAAATGAAAGCTTGAAGTGTTGATTTAAAAATAATAATAACTTTATTTCATGTCTGTGACATATTGTACAGATACAGATATTGAAAGTGTAGTAATGTTGCTGATATGATGTCAATATACAGTCAATAAATCACTTTCACTGCCTGTGACATATTCTACAAAACTGTAATAATGTTGCTGATATGATGTCAATATACACACACACATATATATATATATATATATATATATATATATATATATATACATATATATATATATATAGGGAAAACAATGTATTTTGGCTTAAAATAACTACATATCAAAAGTGACAGTGAATCTTAAGGTTTCTGAGCACAAAAGCAGCTACACATTGTTGGTTTCAGACGGGATGCGAACCCCAGTCTCCTGGGTGAAAACCCCCTGTTTTGTGTTAGGTTTCCATTTCCCCCAACCTCCACCCCATATGGAGTTTCATGTTATCTATACTACACCACCTGACTTCTGCTTCTGCTCCTGTCATAATTACTAAGGTCGCTAGAGGTCGCTGTCGTGTTCTTTTATACCTTCTTTCAGTGATCTACTAAGTGACTAGATGATAAAACCTACTATTGGGTGTAGTAGGCCCCTATTGACCCACATCTATGGGGCTTATAACGACTGATAGCGCCTATTTAATAGCCTGACAACAGTCAACGGTCTGATCAGTCAGTCAAATCACACTTCATATTTGGTTATTCTCACTCAGCCAGTGTAGTGTTCCAACTACATCTCTAATTTTTGTTAGCCAGTGAATATGTTAGTTAGGATTAAAGCTGCAGTGGGTACAAATGAAGCAAATATGATTAAAAAAAAGTTATTTTTTATAAAAGATCGCTATATCCTGATAGTAGTGCATGAGACAGGTAATCTGAAAAAAATCATGTCTCCCATCACAGGCTAGATTTTTTAAAGGGTGTAAACAGAGCCATGAGGAGGTGCAGAAGTTTAGTTTTCTCTCAGAACACTTGAATTACAATTTCCTGAAAGGTTTTTATGGAGTTTTGCACAATGATGCCAAAAATATACTGCCTACTGCCACTTTAACCTGGCTTAGTGGCCAGCGGCCTTTTTTAGTTTGAAAGCACCCTGAAGAAGCATTGGGCTGAAAGCTGGGACATTTATGCTACATTATTTCTCTGTGCTGATAAATGAGACAAAAAAAGAATTTAGAGCCTTTCAACCGATTTTATGAGTACAAACTATTTTTACTTTAAGTCACAAATGGTTTGGTTAAACACATCAGAGCAAAGAAGACAGAGATGCACTTTGATATCTTAGATGCAGTCTTGTTATTTCAGGTTCCATGAATTGACATTTTTCATTCTCAGGAAGAAAACTACAAATCGTCAGGGTGACATTTTTCTCGCCGTCCTGTGGAAACCATGCATCTCCAAGATGTCGACTTTTCATCAGCGATGAAAAACAGTCTTGTTTTTAGACATATCATTTTTCAGACAACCCAAAATGTGGAGATATGTGGTTTTCAAAGGACAGCGGAGAGATATAGTGTGTAGAACAGGTGACTCAAAGCATTAAAATGAAGCAGTAGTTCTACAAAAGAATAGAAAGAAATACATGAATGCATCTCCATCAAAATAGCAAACATAAATCTCAATTCTAAAGGCATACAGTATGTGCTTTTTTTCCTACATTGACTACATTTGCTATGGCTGTGTATTGGCAAGAATCTGGCGACACAATATGATACAGGGGTTACGATTCAATATATTGCAATATATTGCTATACTGTAAGTAAGGTGATAAATTGCGATTTTTTTAATCTAATTTTGGGAAAACTGTCATAGTTTAAAGAACACACCATCATATGCATAAAATCTGAGTAAAAAAAGTTTACTTCTTTATGCAATCAGTGGGATCTGCATTTACATTCATCACAGTCCCTGTAACATCCAACATCATAGCACTACTCTGAGAGGGCAGTCAGGGCACATACACTGAGTGGGTGCATCTCTTTGCAAATGATATAATGTACTGACTGACTTAATCTCTGCTTATTAACTATTAGTTAAAAATCAATACAGTGTTTTTGAACATAATATCCCAATATTCGATTTTTTTTAATATTTTCTTACACCCCTAACAGTTACATGCACAAAATATTACATTTTTCTTCCTGTTTTGAAAAAGACACTATTCCTATTAAGCTGTTTACGTTGCTAATAAAAATGAGTTTTCCACCAATATTCCCGTTTACATGCAGCCGTGTGTACTCCGATTAACTTAACCGGTGGCAGACTTGTTCGATCATGCAAAGCCTCCCTCTTTTATTCCTTCAACCACCTTCTTGAAATGATTCTTGCGCATATTCAAAAACCTGTAGATATTCAAGTCTTTCATAATTCTGAATAAGGCCCAATTCAGAATATCCAAATGGAATATGCTGTCACATGCCCCATATAAGATTCAGAATATTGGCTTCCTCCGAAATCGCCTACTAGGCTCCACATACTCAATGTGTGTACTATGTGTCCAGCATTGCATCCTGCAATATTTCCCCGGAAATGGTATGCATTTGTGTACTATTGGTTTCATACTAAGGTTTCGGACATACTTAAATATCTCACATACTGTTTTAGTGTACTAAATAGCACGTTAGTTTGGACGCAACCATTGTCATAATAATGTAATATTAGTGCGCATGTAAACGTAGTCACTGTGATTTCTGATTCTGATTCCTAATATGTGGACATATGGATGTGAAAGCCTGAATAACTTTTCTATGGACTCTACTTTTATGGCCATGCTGATTGCCCTGTGAGCTCACTGATTTTAAGCACCTGTCCTAAGCACTATACTCAGAAGTGTAGTTTTTTCATTAAAAAAAACATATATGTGCAGAGGAGTTTAAAAATATAATGATTGCATCAGAATTAAACGTGTGCAGCTCTCTCCTCCTTCCTTTGATGTTTACCTGTGAACCATTACTTCACGAGAATAGGTGTGCATTTCCCTTCAATCCTTCATTGATTGAACGCACCAAACATTCGAAATAATGAGCACTATGGAGTCCTGCAGCACAAGTTCAGAGTTTGTATTTCAACCTTTGTACGGAATAAACAGATAGAAAACACCACACAGAAGAATTTTCAGTAGCTACATGTCCCATGTTTAATCTTTATTTGGAGGTACATCTGTGCTGGGGTGAATGATTTTCTCTTTAAGCTAAAATTCTATTTCAACTAAAATGTTGCATAATGTGCATATTTCGCTATTAGAGAGTGATCCGTGATCTTCTGCATTGGACAGATGTGACTCCTCCCCACAGTTTAAATGCCAAAAGTTAGCATTTTAGCTAATTGTCTGGTAAAAGGTCAATAGGCATTTGAAAATGAGACACATGGTGGGTGTTCATTAGATGTGCTGGGAGCGCTAGTGCTTATAAGAGCAGTCCCGGGCCCAGCCAGTGTCTTCCTCCTCAAGGGATAGTTTGTGAAGTCCATTTATGGCGTGTTGTCAAAGACGAGGACAATGCTGTCAAAGCTGTTATTTTTTGGGCATTGACTGTAAAGACCAGCCAAGGGATACAGTAAATCTGTCAGGGAATACAACCGTTTTTGTATGAATAAAAGACGATAAAGCTGCTTTTGGAACCAATATGAGGTTCACAAGTTGTTCCAAATGGCTCAAACATTAACTTGCAAATTTTCTACATATCCAATTTTTCTGAGTGCACCCAGATAAAGGGAAAAAAAACATTGCTACTGATGGTGCCTTAAACCTTTGTTCTGTGAGAGTGACTATTTTTCAAATTGTACATTATCACAGCAAGAACTCCAGATACCCTTGCAATCACAGAGAATAGGGATGTCACGATACCAGAAATGTAGTAGTCGATACCAATACCAGTGAAATTCTACGATTCTCGATACCACAGTGAAAAACAAAAGGAAAACAACAAATTCCATGTAATTCAACATACTGTACATGCCTTTTGTTCCCTTTTCCTTCCTTTCTGTTAGTTGAAGTTGAAGTTAAACAGGTCATGATTCCCTCTCTATTATCTGTTTCATATTGCTGTGAAAACATCTCCGTCAAACAACTGGATTTATTCAAGTTTCTCGCCAAAAACTACATTTTACAACACATCATGATAACGTTAGAATTTACCTCACCAAATGGTAATTTTTGCTGAACAGAGACTGAATGCATCATCATGTAAATCAATGGCACCTCCCAAGTTGAAATTGACAGGGCGAGAGCTAGTTAACGGTAGCTGTTAGCAGCCAGAAAGCAGCACAGTCCTGCATGGAGTTAAAAGCTATTTGTTGTTCACAATGTAGCCTTATCGGGGAAAAATCAGGGTGTGTACCCTGGACATGTCCAGTCACTATCGACTGGACATGTCGATAGTGACTTTACTGCGTGCCAAACATATTTCCAATTGCCCCGTTACACACTGTTAGCCTCGATCCCCGAGGGTACCTACAGTACCTGCAATACTGTAGAAAAATGAGTACCGCCTCTTTTTCTGAATTTTGGCATCGACTTGGTACCAACGTATCAGTTCTTGTGACATCCCAAACAGAGAAGATGGTAGCAGCCACCTAACAATGCACTAAAGGGTCCAGAAATACTGCAGCAACCACGCAGTGCCTCCCTTGTGGCCACAAATGACACCATAGTAGCTATCTAACAACTATTTGGAGAAGTACCAACAACCACATCAAACACCCTAGCAACCATCAAGTCATGTCCAACCAAATATTTACACCACCATAGCAACTGTCAAAACCCGAACAGCCACTTACCACCCACCTATCAATGTCCTTCTAACCAAACATTTAGCCTAAAGGCTGACGCTAATACATTTTGCACATACTGTATAGCAACAACAATTATAAATGACTTCAGGAAATGTAACCCATCAACGTTTTAATACAACGGTTCCTATGGTATCTTACAAAAAGTTATTCCTCATTTTTCAAGCACTTTCCTATGAATGTCCAGCAACATTCGTGCCAATTTACACTCATTATATGCATTCAGTATTTTCAAAATAATCTTCTGCCTTCACAGGAAACATCTTGGTTAGGTTTAGGCAACATAACTACAGTATTTAATTAGGTTTAGGAAAAGATTGCAGTTTGGGTTAAAATAACACCAGAAGAGGAGTAACTTCAGTACAGAAGTTACATGACAAAAGTACTCAGTTTTGAGGTTTTGGAAAAGATCATCATTCAGGCAAAAATAACTCCGGAGGTGGCGTATAAAAAGTTACGTAACAAATAAATCAACCTTGACTTCTGGTTTCACATGGGGTACAAACACTGGTGTCCTGGGCGAAAGTCAGGTGCTTTTTGACCTACCCATCCACCCTGACCTCCTCCCTATGCAGTGATTCTCGTTCTTTACCCTTCCTGGTTTATGATTTTGTGGATTACATCCATGTATGAATTGATTTTCGTGGCATATATACATAAATTATATTTCGTTTAGCTACGAACGATCCATGAGAACAGCCAGAACAAATCTATTACATTTCTTTTGTTAAAAATAATGAAATGCTTCACTCTTTTATAAAATAATGTGTTAATCAATACATGCACAACACCACACACACACACACACACACACACACCAATGTTTTATGACTGAGAGCATGTCGTTTCGAAATACCAAATGTTGTTAGATGCTGGGAGTACTGATAAACATGTCAAAGTAAAGACCATCTCTGTGTGTCTCTGTCATCTGCTCGAGTTTGTTGGCGCAGAGGAAAAAATAGCCTATGGACATAACCAGAATATTAATACGAGTGCATATCTTTCAAAAAGAAATAAGCCTAGAGATCTAGAATAATATATGGGGGCTTTATATTTGCACTTCCCACTAGAAGAAAAAAATAACACTATTGTGAAGCTGAGTAAATTGCCTGGGAACAATAAAAGAAAATCTGCATTAATCTTATACCAGCATGGGACCCATGCAGACCAGAGCCTGTGACCCAGGTGAATGAAAACGTTTAACCTATGCACAATTTTACACGCAGGAGGACACATTCTTTATAAATGCACATGGCTGGCTTGATCTGAGAGCAATATATGGTTCACCAAGGGATACAATAAGACTGATTGTTACACTTACACTGGTTTTCATGTCAGAAAGGGTGAACTGTAGGGTGAATTAAATGATTGGATCTCATTATAAATATATTCGAACGGCGTAAAACGTAACCGTCTCCAATGACAACGGGCCTCTCCATGAGCTGTGTGAAGTGCTATGGCTTTGAAGAGCACTATGAAGAGCCCAGTGATTGTTGGAGAAGTTACACCATCAGCTAATTAAAGGCAGAAAAACGCCATAATTGGTCTTAAAAGAACCCATTTTCAGGAGAACTCTCAACACCTCGCCTCATCCCTCACCCACACACACAAAATGCATGAACACACACCAATATAATTTGGCCTAATACAAACCTCTAAGCCAGAAACCAATCGGAAAAAGCTTTTCCATTCTATTGGGGGTTATTATCAAGCCAAAAGAAAGGATCTCTCCCAGGCCTGTCATCTATCAATCGGGGTGTCAAAACAGTCTTCAAAGCACAAGGCTAATACGTTTGATGCATGACAATAAAGCTTTTTTCCCAAAACCTATAGAGTCCTTTGAGTAAGTGGCAGCGGAAGACTTAAAAGTGTTTCTTTGACAAACCACTTAGTTCTCTGATTTTAGAGGACGAGTAATGATCCCTTCAGAGAGAGGAAATAGAAGGGGGGGTAGTGGTGGAAAATAAGCTTCTGTGATTCTCAAACCGGTCCTAATAACCTGCGTAAACGCGAATAAATCAAAGAAACAATCAGTCTATTCAAACACTTGACCCCAGTTACACAGCCTTTCATCATTCCTTTTTCCCCAGGGTGGCTGTCACTGCAAGCAATTCCTTCTCTCATGCTAATTATTGGTTGTGTCAATGTTTAAGACAGAATTATTTTCGCTTAAAAGAAAATTAGCACTAACGGGTAAAAGTTGCTATCCACTGACGTATGATCGGTGAGTGAAACGCTAGTGCATTTATATGAAAGGTGACTCATTTAATGCGATGACAACATTCTTAAGAGACATTCTGACGGACTAAAAATAAATCAAAGATTGACTCTTTATATTGTTAAGTATAGCAATACCTTTGCAGGCTATTCTTATCGTCTTATTATTATTAGGGCTGTAAATCGATTACAAAATTTAATTGTGATTAATCTCTAATTTTATATCTGTTCAAAATGTACCTTAAAGGGAGATTTGTCAAGTGGTTAATACTCTTATCAACATGGCAGTGGGCAAAATATGCTGCTTTATGCAAATGTATGTATATATTTATTACTGGAAATCAATTAACAACACAAAACTATGACAAATATTATGTCCAGAAACCCTCACAGGTACTACATTTAGCATAAAACAATATGCTCAAATCATAACATGGTAAACTGCAGCCCAACAGGCAACAGCAGCTGTCAGCGTGTCAGTGTGCTGACTTGACTATGACTTGCCCCCAAACTGCATGTGATTATCATAAAGTGGGCATGTCTGTAAAGGGGAGACTCGTGGGTACCCAGAGAACCCATTTACATTCACATATCTTGAGGTCAGAGGTCAAGGGACCCCTTTGAAAATGGCCATGACAGTTTTTCCTCTCCAAAATTTAGCACAAGTTTGTAGTATTATTGAGCCTCCTTCCTGATAAGCTAATAGAACATGGTTGGTACCAATGGATTCCTTAGGTTTTTTTAGTTTCATACGATGCCAGTATCTTCACTACCGGAAGATCGATTGCATTAATGCGTTAAAGAAACTAGTGGTGTTAAAACAAATTTGTGTAACTTTGACAGCCCCTACTTATTATACATTCATGTCTGAATAGTTTGCACAGTTCATGCAACTGTTTTGAATATATAGGCCTGTCTTTGAATAAGCTTTAAGAGAGATTTAAGAAAGCAATCACGTTAACAAATATCCATAACCACAGAGAATCCTACCTCCGATCTCCAGAGGGGATTGGGAAGCAGTCCCAATTAAAAAAATGCATTGACATTCAATTCTTGAGAAGGCGCAAACCATTTCACCTTGTCCAAATAAGAGCATTGCATGTTTATATGTATGACTATAGATCTCTTTTTACTTTTTAGAGGCTAAAATGGAGTTTGACTCTGCTGCCCTGTGATGTCCGACATCCCTGGGGCAGCATGTGGGAAATATTGACATGCTGGGATTGTTTACCTTGCAGATGAAGCTTGCTCTCCGGGCTCTGCAGGAGGATCGAGCTAACCGAGTCCAGATTGTCATAGCTACTGCATCCCAGTGGCCCCGTCCGTGTCTCCGTCACCTGCAACGGAATTAAGACTGAAATGAAATTGATGAACATTTGAGAAGCCAATGAATGTGTGCTTGTGTTTGTGTTTGAGTGCAAATATCTGCATAAAAGATGTGCTTGTAGGAGTGAACTAATTTTTCCATCACAGTCTCCACACTACACTTTAAGACAACATATGTAAAAGCTAGGGATCACAAGATCCATCAGCCATTAACAATGTCAGGTGGTAGTAAGATGTTAACATCTGTTCATTACTGCTGTCAGTGGATAATGCAACAGTATTAGTACAGACTTGTGCTAATTGCACTGAGTTCACACAATCTTCCTGTGGCCCACAGTAATTTCAGAGTCACTTCAACATGGTTTTCTTTGACGAAGAAATATTAATGGCCATTTCTCTTGAGCTATGTCCTTGTTCCCGTTCCAAACAATAACACTTCGTCTATAGCGGAGGTTCTTGTTCCCCACCCACAGACCACCGTCAAAAGAAATAATGATGCTATTCAGATGTGAAGTGGCTGCTTTAAAATACATAGCTTCCACATTTGAGACCTTGAAGAGATTGCTCTTGAAAAGAAAGTAGGGAGTGAAATCTCTCCTCTTTTCAGTTGCTTTTGCTCATTAAGTTCTTACAGTAGCTCCTAATAGTACTTTTTCAAGGTTCCAAGAATCCAAAAGAGATGGCACTAAGATTAACTAGATGAATCTCACAAAAAAAGTGTTTTTTTTTCTTGCGGGTCTTTGTTGAGCTAATGCCGAATAGCATTGAGCTATGATTTGAACATGCAGAAGAGAGTAATCAAATAATCAAAATTACAATAATTTGACAGCTGTTTTGTTCATTTTTAAATTCAGAAATAAATATTGTGTTGATACATAATAGCAGAGAGGGCTTTCTTTAGTATTGTTGTTGGTCAGCACTTAGGGAGTGTCGACACAGTTGGGGGTTTCTGTCGACACAGTGGGGGGGGGGTTTCTGCTTCACCAGTGGCTCATGAGCTACAGAATGTGTGACCAGCATGTGTCTGTCGCAGGTAGTGAAAGTCTTGTGAGTTTATCCCTCACTAACTGATGTTCTTGGCCACTTGGGGGCAGCGGAAACAAGCTGTGAACACAGCTTTGATATATTATCACCTTTAACGTTGATATGGTGAATTTTGTTCAGAGGCATTACAATTTATTTGGAGATATTTTTCTAGCCACTTGGCGAATGCAAGTCCAATATTAACTCACAATTGAACTGTTTTTGGTCTCGCTAACCACAGCGAAAAATACGCTCCATTATGTTCACCATCTAGCTTTATCTGTTAGTGATTTGGTGCAGGCAGGTAGTGTATGGTCGTTTTATCCAGTGGGCTATATCTAAGGTTCTGAAAAGTGAATCCAATGTCGATGTGTCTTAAACTTGCATTATTTCTAATAACCAGCTCTGCAACTCCTCTGGTTGCAAAAAGAAGTCTGATTGTATAGAAGTCTATGAGAAAATGACCCTACTTCTCACTTGATTTATTATTATTGAAAATGAGTTTATGGTCTCAATTGCTAGTTTCAAGTCTTCTTCAATTCAGCATGATGTTCATTTAGTAAATGATGGTCCCATTTAGCGTCAAATAGACCATAAAGCAGGGGATGCCTTAGGGCATGGCTACCTTGTGATTGACAGGTTGCTACCACAACATTGTCCGTCTGGGAGTTGTCCGTGTTTTCGTCTTTGAACTTTAACCCTTTCACGGTGTGTTTTCAGTTCATGAAAGTTAATTAGAACCTTTTTGGTCACCTGAAAATGTCTTATTTAGCATTTGATTGATCTTAGCTCCACCCTCTGGTGTCACTTCTGGTTGCAAAAAAACAAAATGGCTACAGACAAATTTGAGGCTTCAAAACGACAGTCCACAAACCGATGGGTGATGCCATTGTGACTTTGTCCACTTCTTATATATAGTCAATGTTTTTATTATAACTTTTTCACTGAAAAGACTGAAGGTGAACCAAACAGTAAAGTTGCAAGCAGGAAAACCAAAACAATGAGCTGAAAGGCGCTATATTCTGCTATACAGTATATTCCCTGAGGTAAACTATAGAGGCAGGTGTTCATTATCTGTGTATGTGTGACCAATTTCAGATACAAGTAGTCATGTGATCCATTGTTAATAGAAAACCTTGATTATAGCCACTTTAAATGAGAGCGGGAAATGCCACAAATGGGAGGGGAAATGGAAAAGATAGCAAAGATTTAAATCTGTATCACCTTAGAACCATACAATATGTTTTAAAAAAATAAATAAAAATAAGGAAATTACCATTACACTAATAAGATTAGAGGGCTTGGATGCAAAGGATTGGGAGGGGAGCCAATTCGGACACGGCCAATGGATTTACTACTTACTACTTTGCTTATTGTAACCCATTGGGCTCTCAGTACACCAGCTGTTCAAAGCTCCCCTTTTCACTCACACCAACAATTGATCAGCTACTTGTACTTGAAACTAAACACTGAAATTTGCTTAAGACTGAATTGGAGTCTCGAGAAAAGGCTTCACGTCTCTAGTCATACTGAACCTGACAAAAACATCACATTGACGGGTAAACAAAAATGACCAAAGTTTGTAAGACGTCCACAACCCATGGCCTCAGTAGCTTGTGCAATCAACGACACACAAGTGTGTGTGTGTCTCTGAATGACAGTGTGATACCATTTTTCCCGTCTTTAATGTTGATACTGCACCAGATGGTGGGCTGACAAGCAAGAAATTAGACAGATGTATATCTTACCCTTGGCATCAGGCTGTTGGGGGGGAAATGCAAAATCATGGGGAGACAGGCAGGGACAGACTCTGTAGGAGAACTATGCTATCTTAGTATTCAATTATTTTGCTCTTGAATGAATTTAGCTAATTTCTATCATCCTAGGACACATGGTATTTACACCACGGTGCTGTAACATTATGCTGTATGTACTGTAGGATTTCATTACGATAAATCTTTTCATCTGTGGGTGGTAAATTGGACGATCAGTACGTGACACTTTTACTGTCGCATTGGAGTGGCATTCTTAATGTGCAAATGTAAAGTTTAATGACTAGTAATAAATTCAACATAGAGTGACATAGAAACATCAGTTATAGAAATATTTCACATTACTATTTTGATGTTATAAACTGTGAAAAAAACTCTACATGGGCTGAAAAATGAAGCCAATGTAGAAGTGCCAAAAACTGCTTTTCATCCAATGGCCACTTGAGGCTGGCTCCAAAAGCGAGCCAATCTCCATAGACCCCCCTGTTAAAATGTCCAATTTTACAGTAGAAATAAACATGTTCTCAGCCTGGTACAAAAAACGGTTTGGGTCTCTCAGCCGTGTTTGTGGTGTTGCTGCCTTTTAGAGAAATTTTCACGCAATATCGTTCATAATATGGTTTGCTTTGTGGTTAATGGTAAGCCTGGCATCCTGCTGGCCAATGTGCACACGTTGGTCTGGATGGTCTGGATGACCTCATGCCCCGCATCAGTTTCCAACGGGATATCAGGAACTGTAATGTCTTTGTTTCATCAAAGCTTGACTACACAAACACAGGACTTTCAACCAGAAGTTCAATGTTCGTGGCAAATAATCGGTTTAAATAGTTTTTTTAAGAAAAAAATCATATTTCTCTGATTCCAGCTTCTTAAATGTGAATATTTTCTGTTTTCTTTACTCCTCTATGACAGTAAACTGAATATCTTTGAGTTGTGGACAAAACAAGACATTTGAGGATGTCATCTTGAGCTTTGGGAGACACTGATCCACATTTTTCACAATTTTCTGACATTTTTTTTAAACCAAACGACTAATTGATTAATCGAGAAAACAATCGACAGATTAATTGACAATGAAAATAATCGTTATTTGCAGCCCTAGTTGGATGTTATAGAGACTGTGATAAATGTAAATGCAGACTATATGCAGATTTTATGCATATGTTGGTGTGTTCTTTATACTATGACAGTTTTCCTAAAATAACAATATATTGAATCGTAACCCCTGTATCATGACACATATCGTATCACCAAAGTCTTGCCAATACACAGCCGTAACTAGCAAAGGATTTTACCCTCTGAGTGAGGTGGGGTCTGGTACACTGATTAGTTTTGACTTGTCGGCTGCTAGATCTTCAAAAAAAATTGGTGAAAATGAAACATAACTACTATGAAATAACATGTTTAGCTGTGGTTTACAATATCAGTAACTAATATGAATGGTACACAAACAATCCACACAGCTCCAATGCACTTCAGTCCTCTTTGGTTGTAGCACAAACTTAACTAATTCCACTTTGGTGTAAAAGTTCACTTTTGTTGCTAATAAACATTAATGTTTACCATAAGGCCAATGTCGGTCCAATTTCACTCGAATCACAATAACACAAATATGTTTTTGTGGTTTTTGTAAATCTTGTACTATTTTTTTATTACTACTTCATCGCACTTGACATGTTCCCTTCTTTCGCTCCAGCCAAGTGATGGACTTTGAAATACACTTCAAGGCCTTGCAAAAAATGCATGTACAGATTGATTACAGAGCCAGACTTGCCTATCACACTCTACCATCTTGATGGCTGCTGACGGTGCTCTTTTTCCTCCCTTTTTGTTGTGCTTATCACCGAATGAATTACTTCCTTCCAAAAGGGTGTGTTGCATGATCCATGGTGACTGAGGAAAGTGAATATCTGTCCTCTGTCGCCATTGGACATTTTCCCAGGTGGCAAAGCGGGCGTATGCACGAGCTAGCTCAGGCACATCTACATTAGTAGTTACACACAAATCACACACTCTAATGGATATGCATAAACATGAGCGCAGCTTGCAACAGCCAGTTTACCATACAGTATTTTTCTCCTCTAAGAATTATTATTATTCCAAGTTGGGAGCAGACATACCCAGCTTTATGGATTAGAGACTGACCCTTGTAATCTGAATGACTTTAGGAGGGCAGTATGCAGGGCTTGTTTGGCTCTCTCTTTTTCATTCTCTCCAGCACACACACCATAAGAGAGCTGTGCGCCAGATTATGAAAATGGAGTATAACGCAATAAAAATACAAGGAGCAATCAAAGGACTGAAGTGGGCCGAGGGGGACTTAGAGGATTTGGATTATTAAGCAGAACATAACAGTGGAATCCCACTGGGCCCCGACTGTATCACAGCCCACAGTCAGAAACCACGGTTCTGGAACATCCTCTCTAATTGTCATCTGTCATCAAGAAAACCATCTAAGCAAGTAAATAAGAGATGATGCACATGAGATCCTAAGTTTCTTTTTTTTTTCCACATTTGTTCTGGTAGCAACCAAATGTACATGTGCTATTCCCCAAGCCCCAAATGCTGGAAAACTAAGTTTCTCTTGTCTGGGCAAACTTTGTTTTTCAAAATACAAAATTCATCTTGGTGACATACTGTACACATGCAATGCAGCTGCAGTAAATCAGGGATGTGAAGGCTGAATATGTGGGTTATGGACGTGTGTGTGTGTGTTGAGACCATAGGCTATATATACTGTATATATATATATATATATATATATATAT
>CAKAOH010024095.1:0-11250 GCA_916701665.1 Sebastiscus tertius
TACTTTTATTAATTTTTAAATGTTTATCATTTATTTTTGCATTTATTTTTATTTATTTATTTTGCACTTATTTTTTATTTATTTTATATTCATTTTTAAATGTATGCATTTATTTCTTTATTTATGCATTTAATTATTAATGTATTTATGCACAATTTTCCCTTTGCATTTCACCCCTTATTTATTTCTCCAAACTTATTTATTTCTGTATTTGTATTATTATTCTTTATACATTTCTGCATGCATTTCTGCCTCATTATGAAATGAGGGGGCTGTCACTGAACGTGAATGGCTACATTTATTTTTAATATTATTTTTACTACATTTAAATTAATAAATTGAAATAAAAGTTCCCCTTTTAGTCCATGAGAGCCCTTACATGAGACCACGTCGCCGTCCTTTACTTCTGTTGCACGACCTCCGCTGCCTATTTACGGCATCTGCATCTCTGGGAGTGGTGAAGAAGAGGGAGGAGTAGAAGAAGAAGAAGTTGCCAGCATGGCGTTTACTCTGTACTCTCTCATCCAGACCGCTATTTTGTGCACTAACGCAGTCGCTGTGTTGCATGAGGAAAGATTTCTCAGCAAGTGTAAGTATTCTACCACATTTTATACAACGTGCATCATAAACGTGATTGAAATAAGGCTGTATAAACCTGCTAAAGGCAGATAGCTTGGTGTGTAACGTCACTACACTGTTAGATAGCTGCCTGTCTGTACTACACTAAACAGACTCATGCTGAAATTTTTAGGGAGAGATTTGAGGTTGGTTCATTAGAGAGACATGTTCAGTGTGGCATAAGATACTTTTTCCATTTTTAGAGCTACTAGACCAGGGGTCTGCAACCTTTACTATCAAAAGAGACATTTTAGGCAAAAAAAAACAAAAAAACATTTGATCATTGTGATGAAGGTAACACAGTTTATAGTCTAAATATATAATATATAAGTCTAATGCAGTGAAAGCCAAAGAGACACTGTAATACGGAGTATTAGGACCACATTGAGGGGAAAAACATCTGAGATTTACAGAATAAAGTCATTATTTTAAGAGAAAAAAAGTCGTAATATTACGAGAATGAAGTCATAACTTTACAAGAAAAAAAGAAAATAACTCGTACAATTACTCCTTTATAATATTGACTTTATTTTCATAATACTACGACTTTTTTTTCTCTTAAACTTATGACTTTATTATCATAATATTACAACTTTTTTTTTTTCTCTCAAACTTGTGACTTTATTCTCGTAGTATTATGACTTTATTCTCATAATATTACAACTTTTTTTCTCATAATTTTGTGACTTTATTCTTGTATAATTATGACTTTATTCTCATAATATTACAACTTTTTTTCTGATGAACTTTTGACTTTTTTCTCATTATATTATGACTTTATTCTCGAAATCTCAGATTTCTTTTTTTTTCCTCAATGTGGGCCTAGTACTCTTGTCGTACCATAGACCTACAAGAATGATAAATAAAAATGAAAATGTAAACAATAAACAGTTATTCATTTCCATTTTTAAAAATCCAAAGGGAGCCACTGGAGAGGGGCTAAAGAGCTGCATGTGGCTCTGGAGCCGCAGGTCGCTTACCCCTGTACTATACAAACAGATTTGCTATCATGTTGTTTTCTTTTCTCCTCTAACCAGTTGCTTTGCTACCCCTCTGATTGCTTTCTCCTTTCTATATGTTGTCCTCCCCCTCTTTCTTTCCACTTCCACCCCCTTTTCTCCTCCCTTTTGACCTCTTCTCTCTCTGTCTCCAGTCGGCTTTGGTGTTGACCAGGGAGTTGGAGGTTTTGGGGATGATCCAGGAGTCAAAGCCCAGATCCTCACCCTCATCCGCTCGATCCGGACTGTCATGAGAGGTTGGAAAAGCTAGTTTCCTTATGTCCCTTATAAAAAAAAATATATGCTCACATACACATACACATACATCATATTAGTAGGCTGGGTATCCTTTTAAAGTTTTAGATAATCCAATGAATGACTGACTTACTTCCTGGGGCATATAGTACATGTTTTTGATAGCTCACAGTGGGTAAAACTGATTATCTTTAAAACCTTTTTCTATTCGACAAAGTAAACCAAACTTCTCACATGCATCAATAACTTTCATAAATAAAAACAATATAAAATCAACTAAAGTGTTGTTTTAAAAGCAGGAAATATCTAATCATAAAATATGTAAACTTAGCAAAGTTTTTGATTCTCTGTGCCACAGATGCATTTTGCTCAGTATCCAAAAAGTGCTGAAGTTTGACAGTCGGTCCACAGTAGTATTTTAGAGGTTGAGGATTTTTAAATTTGCTCATTCCTTTTTTTTTTTTTTTGTCTTTCCACAGTGCCTTTGATAATAGTGAATATGGCCTGCATTGTCCTGTTGTTACTGTTTGGTTGACAGCGGTACACCGAACACCAAAGTGAAGCCAGAGGACCAGACATGTGACAAGGAACAACCACAAACACACAGACAGAAATAGCCCTCATACAGAGACCTCTGCCTTTGCCAGTGATCAGCAGGGTGGAAAGGTTTGCCCGTGGGGCTGGCATGGAAAAGGAAAAACTTAAAAATCACAAGTTCACATCCAAAGAGAAGAAGAATTGACCCGTCACCTGGTCGGAAATATGGCTGGTACGGACCTAACACCAGGACTAACTCTAACCTAACCTAACCTGCTTGTCAGTGTGACTCAAAAATGCCGAAATGAAAATACTTCTTCGCCGTAACGCCACACTTGATGATGATTCTCTCGTCTTCCAAAACTTTTTGTTTTGTGCTGCATATTTGTCCTCGTTTTTTACACATCGAGACACGATGATTTAATGATATGTGTCATTTATTTTATCATGTTGTTACAAATGAGAACCGTGTTAAAGGAGTGTTGTCAACAGTTTTATCAATATTTATTATATGCTATTATGTTTCTATCCTGGGCTATAGCTGTGTTTTTTTTTATTTACATTTTTGTTTCTTATATTTCTTTTTTAGAGTTTCCAAAATCAGATGAAAGTTACACAAAGCGTCTTTTTATGACTATTTTGCTGGAGAAGAGATATTTGTGGCCGTTGTCTAATCCACAACCTACTTGGTGTTTCATTAGGGCAATTTACAAAACTTACTCTCATTGTCAGTCTCAGTTATATCTTCTTATTGATGTGTAAAAGTGTTTTGTGATTTATCCATCTGCGAGAATTCGGTTGAAGCAATATTGCCAAACACGGCTCAAAACAATGCACCTTTGTACCGTTTACACATACTGTTTATTGTCTTTAAATAAATGTATTAGTCAATTTTAATTAAATTCTTTTTATTGTCTTTTTAATATTATAAAAAAGTCACTTTAGCCAGAGTACATTTCAAAAGAGCCCCTCCTTATTGTTATCAAAATGCATTTCACAGCAGTACTTTTACTTCCATTTGAGCAAAACTTGGCTAAATAACAGTACTTTTACTTGAGTGAGATGCAATATACTATATGTAAATATTGACATATTTGTCTCCACTACATGTTTGTCCATCCAACCCCGCTCCACTTCATTAATAATCCCCGTATGTTGTGAATTATCACCGTTTCCTCCCCCGCTAAGCTCCACAAATATCTTTATTAACACTACTGTAGTTTTGATTCTAAATACGTGGGAGGGGGAGTGAGTGGGGATCTGCTGGAATTAGAAGCATATGTTTATCAGGCAGATTTGCACTGTAAAGCCACTTTGATCTGTGATTAGTCCGAGTTTAGCCGTCACAGTGAAATCTGTAAGCGATCATACATGAATATGTATCTGCACTTCACAGGTCAGGATGGTTGGTGTTTGGGTGTCTGGCTTCTCAATGATACATCTTTAGAATGTGATTTGATTGAGTACAAAAAATCAAAAATAAGTAAATGACTGGATAAATAAATGTCATTAAATGTAGCAAAATAATATTAAAAATAAATGTAGCCATTAAGTAATTGATAAAATGTGTCATAAATTGATACTTCAGTTTTAATTTGCTTCTTTATTTATTTATCTTTGTATTAGTTCCCTTATTTATTTACTCTTTTGGCTAATTTTTCCATTTATTTATTTATTTGTATTAATTTTTAAATGTATTTATTTTTATTTAGTCATTTATTTTTGCATTTCTTTTTATTTATTTATTTTGCACTTATTTTTAAATGTTTTTATATTCATTTTTAAATGTATGCATTTATTTCTTTATTTATGCATTTACTTATTCATTTATTTATGCACAATTTTCCCTTTGCATTTCACCCCTTATTTATTTCTCCAAACTTATTTATTTCTGTAATAGTATTATTATTCTTTATACATTTCTTTATGCATTTCTGCCTCATTATGAAATGAAGGGGCTGTCACTCAACGTGAATGGCTACATTTATTTTTAATATTATTTTTGCTATATTTAATGACATATTTATTTATTCATCAAGTAATTTATCCTCCATACTTTGGGGGAATGTGTTTAACTACAACAAGACAAGCTCAGCAGCATTTGAAAACTGGAAATCAACTCTATTTTTAATAATTGATATGTACAGTGGCTATGGGATACATCTATTACAATTTAAAGAAAAAAAAAAAATAAGCCTAATGGTTTGAGACTTTACATCCTGAACGTATGTCCATCAGAACAATAGAGATAGCTGCTAATAATAATAGTAAAAAATACATCAAAATTATCAATGGATTTTAATGTTATTTACTAACACACAATTGTGGAAAGGAGATAAAGATAAGAGGCTTTTTAGAAAGCACCAAAAGAGAGAAAACAAAAAATAAAAGATGTTAATAAAAGAAAACAGAAAAACAAATAAAATCAGGATATAAAAGATGATACTGATTAAGATATTTTGTCTGAACAAAGACATTTATAGTGTTAGATTATTTTTCCAAAGTCATGTTTTTCACAGTTGATGAGCTGCACAATATTTGTGCGGAAAAAAAACATAACTAAAAAAACAACTTTGGGAAACAGTGTTATTCACTGGAGATATGAAAAGAGGATTTGATCAGTGTCTGGCATCATGTAGAGAGAAGGTTTTTATCGTTCTGATAATACCTCCCCCCCATATTAAATCTGAATGCCCTAAAAGACCCACTAATGCGATACATCTGGTGGTTGTTAGTGAGATGGGATGCATATGTTTTTTCTCTTTTTTTTATTATTCTAATGAATGATTAAGTGACTAAGGATAACCCTCTTATCTGATTAGAACAAATACACTGAAACAAATATGTTTATTTGTTTATTTATTTTGCACAATTTAAGACTATACAACATAACAAAAAAAAAAAAGAGAATAATATACAGTGCAGGAAGAGGCAAAAAACCCACTGGGCTTATCTGAAGCCTCCAACCAGAGACAAGATTAATATAAAGAAATAATATGACTACATAATAGTGATAACAAACAATTAGGACAAGATACATATAATAAAAACAATATAAATACAGTGAATATATAAAAAAAGGTAATTTTATTATTTTGTAATAATAGAGAGAGGAGAGAGTGGTGTCAAAAAGAGGGTGTTATTAAATAATGTTTCTCCATAAAAGGAAAAAAGCAAAACATAAAATAGGTGGCAGCACTGAGCTCATAGAGACCAAAACCAACTTTACACCAGCGAAGAAGAAAACGTCAACAGGAAGAAGCAGCAGCAGCAGGAGGAGGAGGAGGAGGAAAGGGGAAGGTGCAGTTGAACAGGTAAACTTTATTCACTTATTATGCCGTTTGTGCATTTAAAAGTGCAGCATTTTTTATCAGCATTGAAGTCGCTCAGTGTGTAAATGAAACGTTTAAAGTTGCAAAGTTAGTGTCAGCTGTCAAAGGAAGAAGCACAGCTGTCACTAATGACAGTAACCATGGCTGCATGTCATCCAGGTGCTCCATGCTAGTAGTGCATGCTGGGATATCTGGTATGGTTTACTGGGGCACTTACAGTTCATGTTATTGGTTACACCTATTTTTTTTTTTTTTTATTATTTACACATGTATATAACTGCACAAAATCCAGTCAATGAAAAAAACAAAACAATAAGTGTCATTAGAGGTCAAGAAGGCCTAGACTTATGCAAAGGACCTCCCTCCAACCCCAGGAGAGAAAAAAACAATAACAAAAAAGGAAGAAAGATCTAAACTAACATAATTTTAAAAATACAACAAAAGTTAAACAATAACAAGAAGTCATGTAAGAAGACATAGTGAAAATAATGTTGCTAAAATAAAGATGCTCTCTCAGTCCGAGGGCCTGAAAATCATTTGCAGAACAAGAAAAAAACATGCTTACATTAATATTCTTATCTTTTCTGTTATTTTTTTTTCAATTTTGCTTGCTTTTTGCCTCCTCGGATTACCTACAATTCAACAAAAAACAACACTTAGCGGTGATTAAAGCTTCAGTAGGCACAATGTTTTTGGCATCATTGGGCAAAAACAAGAAGTAGACATTACAGTAACAGAATATTGATTCATATTTGATCAGTGCTGCCTAGTTTGACCGTTTGATCGGAGTTCCCGAGTGATTGACAGCTGCTCAGAGACGGCAAGACTCCAGCTCGGCTCTGATTGGTTGTTTTCCTCCGGTCTGTGAAATCTTGCAGATGCCATTAGGAGCACCAGAGGACACAGAGGCACATGATTTGTTTCAGATTACCTGTCTCATGAACTACTGACAGGATATAGTGACCGTTTTATAAAAATAACTTTTTAAAATAAAATTTGCTTCTATTCTACCCACTGCAGCTTTAATATTATATATTAAATGCTGAAGTCAAAATACATTTCTTTTTTAACATCCCCGCCACACACACGCATGCAGAAAAAATAAGCTCATTCTCAGCTTGGCTCTTTCCTCACAGCACGGTTTCCTGTTATTAGTTGAGCTAAATACAAATAATAGATACATGACCTACAGGCTGCTTTTATGTGTGTGTGTGTGTGTGTGTGTGTGTTTAAGCTATCTTGGTTGGTTATTAAGAGCATTAATTGTACCCTCACATTGATAACTACATGACAGAAATCCAAGCAGGTCTAAATAATAGGGGATCACACAGTCAAATAGCAGTAAAATACAATCTCAAAATCTGTAGCGGAGGCAGGAAGCCATCAATTCTGGGGACAAACCGGTCAATAATCCTCTCAGTTGGTCCTGATGTAGGTTTGAACAACGCAGTAATCTGATCAATATGTGATTTATGATTATGAATGTATAATCTCTAAAATAATACATTATTATGAAAGAATAAGCTTTTTTAAAACTGAGTAAAGCTCCATTTACAGCGGACCTCGGTCGTATTTAGCAGTTTAGGGAATCCTAACCGGAGGTTGCACTACAAGCAGCTCTTATCTAACAGCACCCATGGTGGCTGCAGGTTTTTGGCTGTTTTATGTTCATTCAAAGTAAGTGAAAGTATAAGTGCATGAACCGAATGACAAGGAGGATTATTATTACTCTTTTCATGTATGTAACTGATGTAACTTATGAAGTTGATTTTTTTCTATACACAGTGTGGTGTGTTATATTATGGATTGTATGTAGGGCTATAAGTAAGTCATTATCGATTAATCTGTTGATTATTTTATTGATTAGTAATTAGTTTGGTCTATTAAATGTCAGAAAATGGTGAAAAATGTTGATTAGAGTTTCCCAAAGCCCAAGATGATGTGATCAAATGTCTTGTTTTGTCCAAAGATATTCAGTTTACTGTCACAGAGGAGAAAAGAAACCAGAAAATGTTCACTGCTGGAATCAATATAATTTTTTACTATTTTTCTTTAAAAAAAAATTACTCAAACCAATCACTATGTCGTCCTCTGCAGGCCTCCAGCATGGCGGGCAGACGGGCTCTGAAGGCCGTGCTCATCGACCTGAGTGGAACTTTACATATAGAAGACACAGCAGTGCCCGGGGCGCAGGACGCCCTGAAGAGGTAGGAAACAGCCTCCCAAACCGGGGACAGAAACAAAAATGGAGGGTCTGCATGAGTGAAACAGAAATTAACAATATTGCTGAAGCCTAACAGATGTTATATTATAGATTCATATGAATTCTAAATGTGCTTTTAATCGCAAGATGTTTGCTTTTGTGTTTTCCGGTGCTGTCAGGTTACGGCAGGCGTCTGTAGCTGTGAAGTTTGTGACCAACACAACAAAGGAGAGTAAGAGGAACTTACTGGAACGACTGCGACGTCTCAACTTCGACCTCCAGGTAAAACATCCAAAGCCATATTTAATTCAGTGCAGATGTTTTTACTGTAAACACTTGAAGTGTTTTTTTTTTTTTTTTTTCTGTTTTGTGACGTCTGCAGTGTCGCCTTTTTTTTCCTGACTCCAGGAAAAAGAGATCTTCACTTCACTGAGTGCAGCGAGGAGTTTGTTAGAGCAGAAACAACACAGACCGCTGCTGCTGGTGGACGACAGTGCACTGGAAGACTTCACGGGTGTGTGTGTAAGAGAGCAGGAGAGACCATGCTTCATGCTTAATTTTTTTTCTTCCATTTTTATTTCTTTTGCAGCTCACCAGCAACCAAATCCGACAACCTGAAAATGAAAAATCACTCTTTAGTTATTGTGAAGGCAATCCTATGAACCAAGCTGAGGCCCCACGTACGATGTGTGCAGTTAGATATGCTACGGGGTTGCGGTCCAAGCAAAGATTAAAGAGATCTGACGTGTTCAAAAGAAAAACAACATTTAATTTGAACGCAAAGTATATTTTGTACAACAGCCCCAATAGCTTGCTAGAAAACTAGACTTCTGCACCTCTTCGTGGCTCTGTTTTCAGGCTTTAAAAAAATCTAGCCCGTGACGGGAGACTTCGGCCAATCACAGGTCATTTCAGAGAGAGAGCGTTCCTATTGGCTGTTGTTTTCAGAAACATCTTGTAGTGAACTGTACAGTAACATAATATTGATTCGTATTTGATCAGCGCTGCCTAGTTTGACAGTTTGATCGGAGTTTGTGAGTGATTGACAGCTGCTCAGAGACGGCAAGGCTCCAGCTCGGCTCTGATTGGTTGTTTTCCTCCGGTCTGTGAAATGTTGCAGATGCCAATTAGGAGCTCCGGAGGACACAAAGGCACATTTATTTCAGATGACCCGTCTCATGCACTGCTGTGAGGATATAGAGACTGTTTTACAAAAATAACTTTTTAAAGTCACATTTGCTCCAATCTCGCCTACTGCTGCTTTGAGTGTAGTCAAAAACTGTATGTTACCGCTTTCTAAAACTGGCTAACACTACTGTATGCACGTCTTTCCATTTCCAGGTATTGACACATCAGAGCCTAACGCTGTCGTCATCGGACTCGCTCCTGATCACTTTAACTACCAAACACTCAACAAGGCTTTCAGGTAGTAAATTCTTCAGACACATTCTTCAGTGGATCAATGAACATTTGAGTTCAAGTTATTGAAAGGTTGTCTTTGCAAGTTACGTAACTGGTCAGATTATGTAACGGTCTCGTTTGTCTTGCTGGTATGAAAAACCCAAATTAAATTTTTAATTAACTTTTTTTGTTTTTAATTATTATTATATTTCTCCCAAGAATGATTCTGGACGGAGCGCCTCTCATCGCCATCCATAAGGCTCGGTACTACAAACGTAAGGATGGCTTGGCCCTCGGCCCCGGGCCCTTTGTGACGGGACTTGAGTACGCCACAGACTGTAAAGCTACTGTGGTGGGAAAGCCGGAAAAGACTTTTTTCACACAGGTTAGAAATTTATGTTTTTACGTGTTTCCACCTTTTAACTCAAGTAAAAAAGAGGCTTTTGTATTTATCACAAACATTTGAAACACATTGTTACTTGAAATCAATTTTTTAATGGGCTAGATGCTCTTTTATAATAAGTTTTTGACCAACTATAAGTGATATTTCTGTATTTGTCGTTTTTCGTTTTTCTTTTTTTTGTTATTGTCTGAATAGATTTCATGGTTATGAAACTTGATTAGCCTCTCTTCTCATTTTGTTTTTTCCTTCAACTAGGCTCTGTCTGATTTGGGATGTAGCCCCAATGAAGCCGTCATGATAGGCGATGTAAGTATATTGTCAATTGTGATTCATTAACAGCAAGTTCATTAAATTCATTTTCAACAATTAGTGGAGAAACTCGTAATAGACTGGAGTGGCTTATTTCTGTACACAAGGCCACAGAGAGTGGGCTGTTGTTGGGAATCAAACCTGAGATCTGTCACGCCAAATAGAAATGTATTTTGAAATATCATATGATAATATCATATTCAATGACAATTCTTTTTAGAACATATCTCAATTTTCACTATTTGATTAAAAAAACTAATCAGCTTGTTGACAATGTGTATCTTTTGGAACTTCCAACCCGAATATGGTAAAATTTGATTATGTAGAAATCTGTTGTAAACAATATATAACCATTTCTACAGCAGTCTGTGAACCAGAGTGTAGTAACGTGTGTACACTTTATTAAAAGTTGGTTTGCTGTGGTTTGTGTCCTGTTGCTGTTTTCCCATAGGATGCCAGAGATGATGTGGGCGGGGCTCAGAATGCTGGAATGTTGGGAATTCTGGTTCGAACCGGTAAGAAAAAACTTCTCTACCAGTTTCATTTATCCTTCCAGTTCTTCCTTCCCCTGTCTCTACCTAGACGTACCTGACAGCAGCTGACTGTTGCACAGTGACCAGGAATTGTCATTGTTTTACTCCTCCTCATCTCTCGATCTTCTTCTTGCACTGTAATGTCTTCATTATCATGCATTCCATAAATTGTAGGACATGCTATACTATGAATTTTTTTTCAACATACTATACTATGACCTTTTTTTCGACATACTATACTGTGACTTTTTTTCATGAAATTATCGACATACTATACTATGACTTTTTGTCGTAAATTTATCGACATACTATACTATGACTTTTTTTCATAAAAATATCGACATACTATACTGTGACTTTTTTTCATGAAATTATCAACATTCTATACTATGACTTTTTTTTCGACCAATTATACTATGATTTTTTTTTTTTTTTTTACATACTATAATATGCGTTTTTTTATTCTTTTTAAATAGTATACTATGACTTTTTTTCGACATACATACTATGACTTTTTTTGGCATACTATACTGTGAAGTTCAATAGTATTTCATATAGACAAAACGTATAACATAACAACAATAACAAGGTATTACAATAAAAAGGGAATAGGATAAAAAGGTATTATTATATTTCTAAAAAAAAAAGGAATCATAATAAT
>CAKAOH010024095.1:11270-136191 GCA_916701665.1 Sebastiscus tertius
TAATATTGATTCTAAATCAAAAGTTTTACCTGTTAACCGCATACTAAACATAACTGAAAGCTTACCAAAAAACAGTATAGAATGTCGAAAAAAGTAAAAAAAAATATGTCATAGTATATTATGTCAAAAAAAGAAAAAAAAAAGTCATAGTATAGTATGTCAAAAAAAAGTAAAAAAAGTCAGTGTAGTATGACAGAAAAGTCATAGTATAGTATGTCGATAGAGTAAAAAAAAGTAATGTATAGTATGTCAAAAAAAAAGTCGTAGTATAGCATATCGAATAAAGTAAAAAAAATCATAGGTATCGTATGTCGAAAAAAAGTCATAGTATAGTATGTCGAAAAAAAGTAAAAGAAATCATAGTATAGTACATAGAAAAAAAAGTTAGTATAGTATGTTTAAAAAAGTAAAAAAAAAATACGTGATATAGTATGTCGAAAAAAAAGACAGTATGTTGTAAAAAAGTCAGTATAGCATATTGTAGTATAGCATATCGAAAAAAGTAAAAAAAAAGTCATAGTATCGTATGTCAAAAAAGTAAAAAAAAAGTAATGTATAGTATGTCGAAAAAATAGTCATAGTATAGAATGTCGAACAAAGTAAAAAAAGTTATAGTACAGTATGTCAAAAAAAGTCATAGTATAGCATATCGAAAAAAGTAAAAAAAAATCATAGTATAATATGTCGAAAAAAAAGTCATAGTATAGTATGTCGACAAGAAAGACATAGTATGTTGAAAAAAAGTCAGTATAGTATGTTGATAGAGTAAAAAAAAAGTAATGCATAGTATGTCGAAAAAAAAGTCGTAGTGTAGCATATCGAAAAATGTAAAAAAAAGTCATAGTATAGTATGTCAAAAAAGTAAAAAAAAATCATAGTAAAGTACATAGAAAAAAAAAAGTCAGTGTACCATGTCGAATTAATTTTAAAAAAAAGTCATAGTATATTATGTCGAAAAAAACCGTTATTGTGATTATTGTTGTTTTGTGTTATTGATGATATTCCACCTTCTCTCCTGTCAGGTAAATACAGAGAAGGAGATGAGAAAAAAATAAACCCTCCTCCCCACCTGACATGTGACAGTTTCCTAGAAGCTGTCGAACACATCCTGAAGAACCTGCTATGAGCTCGAAGTAACAACAGACTTCAACAGTTTCACTTTCTTGTTAAATCTGACTACTATGCCAAGATCGAAAAGACATTTACACAAAAATTTTGATTCGAGTGTGGCGCACTACTTTCTGAAGTCCAGAATGTTTAAAAAAAGTGAAAGAAAAGCATGCTTTTAAAAAGTACCCACCAATAACAAATGTTTTGTCATTATGTAATAATATATGAATAGAAGTTTGAATAAAAACTATTCAGCCGGTATGGTTTATTATTTCATTGTGTTTATGATTTTATACATAAACTAAATTAAGAAAGGCTGCATAATACATAGTTGGCCATTAAAGGTGATTCTTATCGGGTTAGTGTAATATGCCATAAAAAAACGTCATTAAAAAAGTCACATTATAGTATGTTAAATATCATGCCACGAAATTTGTTTTTATAAAAATGCCATAAATGTAGTATGTCATAGCAAACTTTACAGGTACATGTGATGAATTGTCTGTTGTGTATCATGACAGAAAGGTCTAATAAGTGGTGGAGCTGTCACAACTATCGATATGCAAATGTAATACTTTTTAAAAATCCTGTAAATCTGACTCACCATGCTAAGATTGAAAGGATACATTTACATAAAAATGTCTATTTGAGTGTGGGACTACTTTCTCTATAGTACAGAATGTTAAAAAGAAAGCATGTATTTCAGGAGTATCCACCATATGTTGCCACAATAACACATTTTGTCATTATAGCATAATGAATAAAGAGACGTTTCAATAAAAAAAAATATTCAGCCGGTATTATTTCATTGTGTTTATTATCATTGTACAGATAAACTAAATTAAGAAATATGGCATAACAATTGCAGCACTGGCTCAGAATATCACACTTTTCAGGTTCTTGTTCAGGAGGCTTGTAATTGCACATTATTTCAATATTTTGGTTTCTGGTATTTTTCTTTACTTTTACTTAAGACTTGAGACTAAACACAAAAATTATAATTAAGAAATTTGAGGTGTGGGAAGATTTGAATTGAATGTCAGATATTCCACCAGATGTTTTATCATGTAACAAGGTAATTAAGTTAGTTAGTTACTTAGGTACATTTTTTTCCTTTTTGTAAATTATGTTTACTAAAGTAATGATATTTTTGTTTTG
Source organism: Sebastiscus tertius (assembly GCA_916701665.1). Classification (NCBI taxonomy): domain Eukaryota; kingdom Metazoa; phylum Chordata; class Actinopteri; order Perciformes; family Sebastidae; genus Sebastiscus; species Sebastiscus tertius. Next base: position 13,539 of record CAKAOH010024095.1, read on the forward strand.
TAATACTATTTAAATATCAGAGTATGTAATGTGTGGGAGCTTAAAATAAATTATTCAGGAAAGCCCTAATAAAGAGCACAATCTTGCCATGGCTCCCACTAACAGCAGTAGGTCAGTTTGTAAACAGTAAACAAAACCTTCTCTGTCAGATATGCTACAGTGGTCAGTATAAAAGTTTTTTTTGCATGTGTGTCAGACAGACTCGTACTCTCTCTCCCACGCTGTGTATTTGTCCATCAGGTTCCGGGCCGAGGGTTTGGTGTGCGTGAGGACTTCTAGGAAGTCCGCTGTTTTCACAGTTTCCAGCTGGATGGCAGGCATGGCAGTGTCTCCTGTGAAGGAGAATCCCAATGAGGTTACAGTGTTTTATTCAAGGAGACACTTGACAGAAAACATGGCTGTTGTCGGGGTCAATCTTATGTGTCTTACAAGTAAGAAGAAATATCTGAAAGCATGACAGCTGAAGTCAATTTCACAAAGAAGTAAAAATGCGCCCTAGTGGAATAGTGGAGAAACCACAATGAGCTTTCTTGATATAAGTTCTAGGTTAGGCGTTCTGGTGAGTAGGCGACCAAATGTAACATGTGCTCCACTTACAACGCATATATTTACACATGCATAGATACTATTTTTCAACTGAGGTGTAGTGTGTTGATGTGGCGTTTGCTACAGCTCGTCAAAGTACACTTACTTTAGCTGTAGCAGGTTACACGGTGAATGTACTGTGCGTTTGTTGGCTGTATCGTTTCGTACAGTATGTATGTGTGTGTGTGTGTTTTGACCTACCATCCTGATGTGACTCCAGAGCATCAAAGATCTTGCGGACTGGTCTCATGGCGGCCTCCTTACACGCCAGTCTTATATCAGAGCCAGAATAACCCTCCATCCCCTGAAACAGACACACAAACAAAACAGGCAGATGAGGACTAGCTGATAGGCACTGTGTTGATTGTACTGTATATTATCTCCTCTCAGTGACAACAGCCATTAATGACAGGCAACACATGAGTGAACACATTTTTTCCAGACAACAAAAATGTTTTTTTTAAATCCCATACATGGCAATTATTAATATAGTAATTAAGAAAGAAAGAAAATATGAATAGATAAATGGTTTAGACAGTTGTTAAATTGTCTTAAGGAGTTTTACTGTAACACACCATCGCTAGAGTTTCATAGTCCAGCTCAGTTCGTAGCTCCACCCCTCCCGTGGAGCTGAGAGGAGGCAGCCAATGAGAGATCATGGCTTGGCGAGCTGGCGAGGAGGGAAGACTAACTAGAATCCTCTTCTCCAACCTCCTCAGCATGGCGTGGTCCAGTTCCCTGAGAGAAGAGCAGGAACAGTTACAAAACTGTAGACGGCAGTTTATTCATCATTCACTTTTAGTCCAAATAGCCTGAATAATTTATATTTCTACCCTATACAATTATATCATCTACATGAGAAAATGTACCTTGTTTTGGTAGGATTCTATAAAATAAACCTTTTTGTTCAACTTGTTTTTTTATGTATTTTTTTTTTTAATTGATGGCCATTGAGGTTTGTACATTGTTAAAGTGTTACCAAGGCAGGTTGGAGGCAGCCAGTACAAACACCAGGTCCTCTGATTTCGCCAGTCCGTCCATCTGAACCAGCAGCTCAGTCTTCATCCTGCGACTCCCCTCATGCTCTCCTCTGGAAATACACATCAGTCTGCTGTTACATCAAATATATATATTCACTACCGCACGAGTCCTTTAATGCGCTTTATTGTGAAATGAGTTAATTGTAACTATATAGAATCAACCTTGTTAGTCTGATGTAAAATGAGTTTGATATAAAACGAGTTCACAAATTACAGACATCTCACAGTGAGTTAAATGTCTTACTCAAGGACAATTTGACAGGAGACATGGATCAGGAGAACAGACACGTCATTGGTAGATTTCTGATTGCAGAGAGTGAACCTCTAACCTTCAGAACTTGAAAAAAAATATTTACCACACTGGTTCAGCTCACCCTATGTTGGTTCCTCTCTGGCTCATCACTGACTCCAGCTCATCCAGGAAGATGGTGGATGGGGCATGGTACCTGGCCAGCTCAAACAGAACCTGCAGACATATAGATACATACATTTACGCAAATCTAAAGTGTCGCAGACAATGTGTGTAACATGAAAACTTTATTTGTTGCATTTGAAGATATTGTGTGTGTTGAAGAGTAACCTACCCTGACTAGTTTCTCAGAATCTCCTCTCCACTTGCTGACGATGCTGGAGGCTGAAATGTTGAAGAAGGTCGTCTTGCACTCTGTAGCCACGGCCTTGGCCAGCAGCGTCTTACCCGTACCTGTGTGTATGCGAGTCAGATGGTCACAAGAGTACGTGTCAGGAAGAATTCAAAATTGTTGGACTTGAAATTACATAATTTAGGCCACTAATTAACAGTTGTAATTTTCTTCCATCAGAGAAACCTGACGAAGGTTTACAGCAACTGGAGGTCTTACCTGGGGGGCCATATAGCAGCAGGCCCTTCCACGGAGACAGGATGCCTGTAAACAGCTGGGGGTACTGTAAAGAGAGGAGTGATATATGAAAACTAAAGCACAAACAAAGCTTTAGTAAATCACAATAATGCAATATGAAAATATTTTACAGCTGAAAACATAATCTTCCTGCAAACAAAAACATACACCTCCATCTTCTGCAGACCAATCAGAAAGCTGAGCTGTGTGCAAAGAAAAAACGGATTTGCTTGATGTATAGCTGAGTCAGTGCTGCAAATACCACATACCACCAAATTAGTCTGAATTTTAGGTGGCGAACAGAGTCCCGAGTCAAATCGCTAAATTGACCTTATACTCCGGGGAATGAATAATAATGGAGACAGAAGTTGGGGATTGTGGGAAGGTGGAGGTTACGGAGTTATTCAATAAAACGCGCCGGTAGAATGGAGGATAGACACATCAGTCCTCATCTCTGTCTGCAAATGTCAAGAGGATGCAGACAACCTGATTTGTTGTCATCATATCCATGAGAGAGGCCTAGGTGATGATGATAGAAGCGAGTGTATATGTGTATGTTCTGTGTGTGCGCCGTGTTTTATTTGTATGTGCAGCCGCCAAAATTGTGTGAAGACGATTGTGTATATAAATTCTACATGGCGTTGCATGTGCGTGTGTTCCTGCCTTGCCTATCTATCCATCTGTGTATGTGTGTGTTACCATATTATCCCAGATATAGATTTAATGTCAGTCTAACAGACTGGCCTGACCCCGCTGCCCTCCTTCTCTTTAAGCCCTTTAAAGGAGATGTATTCAGAATCGAAGACGGGCGACCGCGGCTGAAATACCAGCGTGTCCCGGGCAGCGGCTGCACCTTAATGGGATAGACGACGGCCTCTTTGACTAATCGCTTGGCGTCCTCCAGGCCGATGATGTCCTCCCACCGCACGTTGGGGCTGTGCGAATAGATGTCCTGTAGGGGTGAACACACACACAAACACAAACGGAGTGAGGGATGCATGTGGAAGATATCGGCTTGAAGCAGACACACACACATCCTGGTGCGATTAGACTTGTGTAAATAGGTGTCCTTTAGAGTGAAACATCGGATAAGGGAAATAGATAGAACCTGGGCCTTCATTAATACAGCAGATCAATCCATTCCCAACACAGCTCATCGCTGCTCTCTAGTGGATATATTTGGTATCACTTAAAGCATATTTTCTAAGTAGGAGCTACACATTGAGATACAAATCAGGCTTTCTACATGTTGAGCATGTCTTTCTTGTTTGTCAGTGTTTGCTTGTTGGTGTAGTACCCTGCTGATGATTGAAGCAAGTTCTCTCATCTCACCGCTCATTCCAGAAAACCCACTGAGGGGCTTCAGCAGCCGTTCCTGCAACACAGCATAAAATCATTATTATTGGTGGTTAGTAGCTTTATTATTGTTTAGTTTGATTGTTCTCATGGATTTTGTGCGATTCAAATGTAGTTAAAATGATATATAAAGTCAATGTTTTTGCATGTTTAACAGACTATATTTACCATGTGGTCTGAGTCACTGCCAACTCCTTTGACAGCATCATGTATTGAACCTTTGCCGTCAGTCATCTGGCTCTAGATGGGCAGTGCAAGATATTTACTCATTTAGGCGAAAAAGGCATCTTTAAAAACAAAACTGACAGCAGTGATTCAGTTTAAAATGTTTAGGAAATGGTGTGTACAAATGTATTAGTTTAATGTGTATGCTTTGTATTCACGAGGGACTTGGCGTCTGCTATTCATGTCAACCCCAAAACACAAAAGTGCTGGTTTAGGTAGTAATGGTTTCTTTTTTTTTTACCTAAGAGTGACTCATCAATAAAAGTAGCAATATACACAAAAACTGATTCAGTCACATATTTCAATATCAATATACAAGGACAAATTTGAAGTAAAAAAACAAACAATTAAAACATTAGGAAATGTGGGGGATCATTTCTGTAAAATCATCACAGATCACAGGGAATTGTCATTTGGATGATGGGATATGCTGTTCATTTCTAGTCACACTGGATGAGGGGTTAGTAATGCCTGAAATGTAAACAAAGAGAATATGTCCTTCAAAAAAATAATGATTGCCTTCATCTGGAAATAACAACAATCATTCCCAGTACCTTTCTGTTCATGGCTGACTCCCCAGATGGTCCATTTTTGATGGAAGAAACGTTGAGACCAAACTCTGACGACTCTGGAGGAACAGAAGAAGAGCCATTCTCCTGGAAACACAGTCATCAGGATGTTAGAATAATCACCATTTATTTTAATATTCTGAGCTTGGTTTGTTTCTGTGTTTAATGCTATACATTCGTATGTGAACTGGCAGCTGTCTTCTTGGCTCCGTTTCCAGACTGTGCGCTCTGGGATGGGTTGATCTTGGGAAGAGGTTTTACAGCTGAACAGGGACTCCTGAGAGACAAAGAAGACACCTATCAATGGTTTATTTTGGCTCAAATTAATCTATCATACTTGCACTTCTAAGCACACAAGCCTTTATTCAACACCGCTGTCAAATCAGTCTAATGCTTCTTCAAATCAATAACTACAATGTTTGTTGTTTTTGTGAATTTTTACTCATTTAGTTTATATTATCAGCACGTATGGACAGTGTATGACTATTAAATCCAGGACATGAAATAAACAAAAGGTGTGAAAGATGGAGACTCACCTCTTTACTCCACCGCTTCTTGCTTTCATGTGTTCACCTTGACATAAAAAAACCAGAAAATATCCATTGAGTATAATTGAGATTTAATAAGTACATCCCAATAATTCAGGATTCAGCAGCAAATTTAATCACATTGAGTACGAGATATGATTTTGATGTTGCTCAGTGTTTTTAGTGGAGGTCACATAATACCTGGTTCTGCTGTTCTTCTGATAAGTTTGGGATATTTCTGGAACTTGACGTAGTGATAACTCTCGTACTCCATCAGCACCATCTCCAGATCGATGTTATCACAGACCTCGAACTTTCTCGCGCCTCCATTCGTCTCCTGGTCCAAGGCCACTGCTGCAGACACGTAGCTGGTGAATGCACACACACACACAAGATCTCACACACCTATATGCATGGACCTTGGGAAGATCAAAAAGTAACAGAAACAAGGTCAACTATGTCTGCTGTCTTGTGCTGTGAGCCTGAGGATTCCAATATGATTTAGTTTGAATGTGTTGTGTAGATGAATTGCGTTCGTTGTAGCCAATAAAGTCAGACACTTTCTGTATAGACACACACAGAGTATGGCCTTCAGTAGGCTCGTTACAATGGACAAAGAATAAATTGGCACAGCCTTTATACTTCTGTTACAATAAAGAACAAGTTTTGAAACCTGCAACATCTCTCATGTCATCAGTAGTTGTCCCGTCCTGTTCAAAAACCAGCAAACAAATCCAACCTGCGCTTTTCCTCTAGGTTACTCTAGCATTTAAATGCTAAAAACTTATATTTTGACACCCCCCCGCTGCACATCAACCACACATGTGCCTGTGAAAAACACTCATACTGACCCTTGCCCCAGCAGGTGATGGTAAATGAGGATGAGGAGGCTCTTCTTCCTCATCTCGGTCCTCAGCTCATCCTATTGGGACAGAAACACAGAGCACACTGAGACTCAGTAGCACCTCAATCACAACTGCTGCACTAATGTTAATAGCAATGACTAAAAGTTTGGTTCAATCAATATGTGGATGTCGATGGAGGCAGAGTCTAAAATTAAGTGTTTTCCTCACGTGCCGCTGTGGCAGGTCACTGAACATTTCTACTAGCCAGACAATTGTTTTGTCTGCCACTTCTGAAATCTATGTAGAACGCTTTAGAATCGTAAACATTCGGGCTGTGTATTGGCAAGAATCTGGTGATAAGATACGTATCACGATACAGGGGTTACGTTTCAATATATTGCGATACTGTAAGTAAGGCGATATATTGTGATTTTCTAAAATCTAATTTTAGGAAAACTATCATAGAATAAATAACACTGCTATATGCATATCTTTGCAAATAAAGTAAAGTATTTCCTGAGTTATTCTTGGCATGTAAACTATTAATTAGAATTCAAAAGAGTGTTTTTGAGAATGAATACAGTATCACAAAACACAATATTGCAAACACTCAGTATTTTCGTCCACCCCTAGTAAACACTGAGTCAGTGGTAACAGACAGTAGAAAATATGGATCATGTAACCTTAATCCCTGACTATTTTATATTTAGGAATTGCTTTTTAAAACTAATATTTTGCCATGGTGGCAGGTGACCTGAAAGCTTTACCTGCCACTGCCAACATTTACCCTGTTTTTGGTAGGTGGCAGGTGCTAATTTCATTCCCTGATTCGAGGTGAAAAAATAATTAATGAGCGTTCTTGTCATCATGTCTTTTTCATGACATTTTGACTCTGATTATAGTAGGAAAAACACAGGCGTTCCTAATAATGTTAACACTGGCTCTTCTCGGTCCAACCCTGTTCTAGTGCTACAGTGAGCCAGCACGCACAATAGATATATAGATAGATAGATGGATAGTAACTTTATTGATCTCGAGGGATATTCAAGTTTCCAGCATCACAGTACCATAGTGAAAAACATGTTAGTAAAAAGGCAGTAAAAAAGTTAGTAGTGCAAAGTACAACAAAATATACCAGATATAAAAATACAAGGAGATGAAGAAAACTGTTACAATTCCCTCTGTTTAAAGTCTTATTGAGTAGCTTTTTCGTCACAATTGATATTAGTAACACCTGCAACAAGTCAAAATGTCTGCTGCAGAAAAAGGTCTAACGTTAAAGTCCAATATAATAGTACCTTTTACTCCCCTCAGTCCTGTGGGGGGATTCACATGTGTAGAGCACATACTGTCAAACAACATCCCAGTAGAGGGCGACACATTGCCACAAATGACAACCACCTGTATCTAGGCAACCTGTAGACGCCGATTCGTTGTCGCAAAATGAGCTAATCAGCTTAGCTCAACGGCTAACTAACTGCTTGTTATTTACCGTTAGTTAGCTAGCTAACGTAATTATGACAGTTTATCTGTTGTTTAATACATAACGTGTGTGAAACACAACCACCGGGCATTTTAAAACATGTTATGACCAGTAACGTTACTTGTTATCTGCGACAGGACCATTAAGTTGAGGTAGCGCTAATGTTGCATTTACCCTCTCCACAAGGACTATAGAAAGGAGGCTGCATCATACGTCATATCTCCAAGGACATTGCACATGCGCAGTAAGATCTGGCCGCAGCTGAGTTACACTGCGCATGCGTAATACCATACACAGTGAAGACCTGTGTCCTAGCCTCCTTCCATAGGCCTTGCCCTCTCCAAAGTATCGTTGCTAGTTAGCTAAAAAGTTGTAAGAAAACTACAAAAAGCAAAACCTCTTGTTCACTCACCGCTTCCCGGGCTTGGTGGGCGACTTTCATAGATTGATATGAAAGCTCCATCATGCCTCTGAAATGTTAATTTAGACTAGTGGTTAATGGGTCACTACTGATGTCCGCCGGTCTCAGTAGTTTCTGGAGTCACTGTGGTGTTTCTATGTGAGGTCATTTGTCCCTCGAGGCTACCGTACACTCAGGTGCAGGGTTAGAGTATAGTCTCATTATGCATGCATGATCCTTTCTATCTGTCACTGTATGTGTCTGTAAATGCATGCATGCATCACATGAAAATAGAATATACAATTTTATTTCTATGTACAAACATTAAAAAAAGAGAAAAATAATTACAATAACAAAGCAGTGCCACAATTGTGTACTTAATTTGTTTCATTTATTTTTGTAATAGTCAGCTATTATTAGCAAAAAGGGGGAAAGTAGGAAAGGTACTCCTGTTTGGAAATGCACAATATTTATTATAAAATAATAAGATTAATTATATAGCTTTCTAAATGCCTAATTATAAAGCCAATCATGTTTATAATAATGATAAATTCAACTCCTATGGCGCTTTTCAGGGACTCAAAGACGCTTAGATCTTCAGCCTAAGTATATAGCCTAAGTTAAAGAAAGAAGATGACAGAAAATAATAATTAGCATAAGATTATATGTGGTTGAAAGCTCTGGAAAAGACCGTAGGCCTAAGTGGAAGATTTTTGTTTTTTGTTAGAGAAAAAATATTGTGTGACCAGTAAACTATAAACTAGTTAAATAAGAATAACTTATTTGATTTTTCCATGCAGTATATTACATACAGAACTACATAAACAGATAAATAGCATTGTTGTTGTGATGTTTCAGTTTTTTTTAGTTCCTTTTACTCACACACATTGTCATCAGTTGAAACATTAAACTTCAGCCTCATTTAGAGGTCCTACTTTGTTCCTACTGAGATGCTGTAAAAAATATTTCTATCCAGGGATGTGATACTGAATATGTCCACTGGACAGTAGGGAAGAGCTTTGCTGTGAGTAAATTGAAGCTATGTAATAAAGAAAAGCCCATGGGTTTCCTTTATCCTTTTCATAATAAAAAGACACCTATTTACGCAAGCTTAATTGCATGAAGATGTGTGTTTATGTTAATGCACAGACTGTTTTTCTGCTAGTGTAACTGTGAATCTTGTTTTTGAATTTTTTTTTTTGTTTGTATCCATCCTTTGTAATATTTTCTACTTGCATCCCTCACTCCCCCCATGTGTTTGTGTGTGTGTGTTCACCTCTTTAGGACATCTACTCGCACAGCCCCCAACGTGTAGTGGGGGGGACATCGCGATCGCTCTGGAGGATGCAAAACGATTAGTCAAAGAGGCCGTCATCTATCCCATTAAGGTGTGGCCGCTGCCCGAGCACGCTGGTATTTCAGCACCGGTCGCCCAGCTTCGATTCTGAATACATCTCCTTTAAAGGGCTTAAAGAGAAGGAGGGCAGCGGGGTCAGGCCAGTCTGTTAGGCTGACATTAAATCTATATCTGGGATAATATGGCAACACACACACATACACAGATTGATAGATAGGCAGGGAGGAAAGGGTGGATGTACAGTACAGCATAACACACACACACAGGATACACAAGGAGTATGCACATGTGCTATGACATGTAGAACAAGCATATTTCCATACTCTCAACTCACACACAAGCAAACACACACCCACATGAAATACACACGCTTCCATCATCATCACCTAGACCTCTCTCATGGATATGACGACAACAAATCAGGTTGTCTGCATCCTCTTGACATTTACAGACGGAGATGAGGACTGATGTGTCTATCACCGTCTATTCACGCAGCATCCCTCCACCTACACACCCCTTCCCTAACCTCATCTCTATTTTTATTAACTCTCTGGAGTATATAAGGTCAGTTTTGTGATTTCACTCAGCTTGTGTTTACCACGCAAAATTACCCTTGATGTTTATTTTTGTTGTGTTTTGCAAAGGCAAAAGGCACCTGTGATGGATTACTCAGTACGGTTGAGTTCTTCGAGATCGATCTTATTTTGATGTACATGTATTAAAAAGTGATAAACCACGCTTGTATCATTTCCCTCCAAAAACATTTATTTCTTCAGGCAATGTCAGTTTTTATCTTTACCTTACAGTAAAATTGCACATCCGCTCATCAACATTTAAGGTACAATGATAATGTTTTTTTGTTTTTGCCATCCATCCATCCATCCATCCATCCATGAGACCACGCTGCTACTGATGCTGCTGTTTATAAACCAAATAACTTCAGTTCCACTCCCACAGAAACCCTATATGGCCCTTCATGGCTTCAGGCATCCGTCTGAAAATAAGGCTGTTTCATCTGAAAAGGTGCAAACTGGGAGGTGGTGGACTCAGCAGCAGTGATTTGCTTGTACAGTACAATTCCGAGTGAAGTAAATAAATGTTATTTCCAAACGGCTTTGTATTCCTGCCATTTTTTTTTTCTCTGCGTTACATGATGATGAGTTGTAGAGAGTTGTAGAGGATGAGGCCTGTGGATACGGTTTTGTTTTTGCCCTGTTGGGCTAGTGCAAAGTTCCAGACAATGAACGGTGACTGTAGCCAAGTGGTGTCACTTGGTCAGAGCATGGTATTATTCAAGTTTATCTCTACAGTTATGTTTTCAAAATGATTGTGCCAAGTCTATTGAAGCTCATAAAATGCTGAAATATTTCAGATTTTTGTATCACCTTTTACAATCCATCTTATTAAATTAATGAATGAAACCTGTACAAAATAGCATTTTTTTCTCCATTTTCTAAGCTAAATAGGAATCGCACAAACATTTTAAAAGGGCTCCCAAGTTTCTCCAAAGAAGTATCTATTAGTGTTTAACAGCACCTTACATTGTGTTAAATTTATGGTGTAAATTGTCTGCTTTTCAGTTTGAAAAGAAATACTGTCATTGAATTTAATGGATAACCGTCAATATTTTGAGAGAAAAAAAATATTGAACATTAATACATTAAGCCTAAAAAGGTTGGGATTGTGAGACGAAAGGGACGTAACGCACACACGTCATTCCAGGCAGTTTTCTCCGCTATATCCCCCTCGGGGTTTCAACATTTTCAAAAAAATATATATTAGTATAAACAGATTATCGATTGTGAATGAGGAAATGGGAGCCAAATCTCAAGAGAGGTTTTGATCTTTGGAGCAAAAGTACTTCTTGACATTGCTTTCTGTGATTGGCTTGAGAAGTTAGATCTTCATACAGACTCTCATTTACTGAGAATCCACATGCATATAAACATGAAATGGGTATTTATTAAGAAAATAGTGTGCTTTGGCTTTGCATAATATATGTTTGTTTTACAAGCCAAATTAAGCATTGCATATTTGGTTTTAAAGTGATTCCTTGGTCCCCAAATTTGTTGTCAACAACCTTTTTTTTTTTTCTTTTTAAATCACCACTTCAGTATTTTATAATCCAAGCTTATTTTTTTTAAAGTGATTGGTTACTAAAGAGTTGATGTAAGAATCTCAGATTTGGCAAACAACTTGTGAAAAGGGTTTTTGGGGCTCCATTCTTTAAGCCAGATCTTTAAAATCCTACTGGAGACCTCACTGACTATGTAGGCAGTTGAATGCTTATTGTGTCCAGTAAGATGCTGAGTATCACTGAGGGACTTTTGATGTTACAGGGTAAGGGGAAAGGGCCTCAAACACTTCATTTTGGATTTAGCCTTAACGAGGGGTAAGAACTTGAATGTAGTACAGTGCTGAAAATTTGGATTGTCTATAATTCCTGGTAAAAATATATGATCTAGCACAGGTTTTTCCCCATGCTAGATGTTGTTAGTGGTCAGGGGTAAAATGGTGTGATGACAAGGCGAACCTTTTGATGTTACTGTTCCTGTGCGGGCATCCAAGCCTCGACCGCAACCTCAGAAAACTCCGGCTTCTGCAAGTAGTGTACCAGCCTCGAGCAGCATACCCTTGACATAGACGCGCACGGTGTAGAACATCGTGAGGAAGTCCTGGGTGCTGAACAGGGTGTCCGCCAGAGCGAATCCCAGAGTCGAGGGGATGAAACCTCGGCCGTACTCCACCATCCACGTCCCGGTGCTCCACTGGACCGACGTGGCCTCACCTACGCTGTGTACGATGGTGTCGCCTGTGGAGGAAAAAGATATGGAAGCCATGGAAGAGAGAGAAGCAATGACAAACAAACAAAACGCTACCTATTGCTCATTCAAATACAGTACTTTTACACCATTCATTTAAGGATAGACATAAAACCATTCATATAAAAACCTAAAATTGCAGATTAAAAATGTGTTATGTTATACCAGGGTAGTATATTTCACTCTTGGTTGTCCCCTCCTTCCACTGTCTGAAGGTGCCGGATATGATGGTGTCAGAAATCTCGGCCCAGTAACGACCTGACGAAAGAAGAGAGCAGACTTGGAGTCGAACTTCTATTGGATGCTTTTTCTTTAAACATATCACTTCTGTTTGCCACTTATAAAAGGCAAAAGTGCAGGCATGTACTTTATATACTGTACAGGTATAAAGATGGCAAAAGTAAAGTCCTTGTGTGGTCCTCCTCAATATAAGTACAGTTTTTCCTAGTAGAATTAATCATAAAATAGTTTTATTTTGATTATTCTTTTCATTCAGAAACCTGTTTTAATTCAATACGATGATGACAAATTTCAACTCAAATATTATCACTGTTTGAAATTATCTTTTCCCATTGGCATGTCAAACGGACAGGCTTCCAATCCCCTTCATCTCCTCACCTGAGTGTCCTCCTGTGTCCACTGCAGTACCAAACAGCAGCACGTACTCCGTGAGCGAGGCGTGGAGTAGACACATGGAGCCCATCCAACCTCCGGCGTTCACAAACACCCACTGCAGGTCCTCGTCTGGCAGGATGTGGCCAGGATACCTAGTTCAAGTTACACTTTATTAGCTGGTTTTTAAACATACAACACAACCTAAAACCCTCATCTAGTGACTTCAATAACACATATTCTCACATCAGAAAGGTTGCTGAAAAACTGCCTAAGGAAGAGTGATGAATTGTGAAATTATGATAGGCAATATTCACTACTTTCTGGCTAAATCATTACTTGGTTTATTGGGGGAAAAAAAAGGAAAATAAATCATTAGATGCAGCCTTATCTGTAAGGCAGAGGAGGTAACAAAGTTTTGTTGGATTGAAACAGGCTCAGCTCTGCAACACACCATGTGGTTTTAAGCACATTAAACATAACAGAATCTAATGATGAAAGTTAACTGACTGAATATGGGTCAATCACAAATTTGATAACTGCTTCAACCAGGGTCTAAAATTAAGTGTTTCCCTGACGTGCCACTGTGGCAGGTCACTGAACATTTCTACTAGCCACACAATTGTTTTGTCTGCCACTTCTGAAGTCTATGTAGAACGCTTAAGAATCGTAAACACTAGGGCTGTGTATTGGCAAGAATCTGGCAATAAAATTAGTATCACGATACAGGGGTAACGGTGCAATACATTGCGCTATATTGCGATTTTTTTTTTAATTTTAATTTTAGGAAAACTATCATAGTATAAATAACACTGCTATATGCATAAAAAAGTTTGACGGAATTGCAACAGAAATGCGTCGCTAGGCAACAGCTTGGGTCCATGTGTACTTCCTGTCAGCTGATGTCATTCACATACACTGCAACCAGGAAATAAACTTGGACACATTTAGAATGTTTACATTTAAAATTGTGTCAAGGGGTCTAAATATTGTATATTCGTGACATCACAAACGGACAGAAATCCTGACAGCTTGTTTCAAATGCAGAGTTTCTGAATACGGGCTGTGTGTATTTTCCCTGTGGATTGAGTGTTTCGATACTTTCACAGTATTTATAAAGGCCTGCTTTACAATAAAAAAAAACATGAAACTCTCACTTTTTTATAATATGGGACCTTTAACATAAAAACAACCACCCATTTGCAGGTTGTAGCTCTTCAATAAAAGAAATCTACACAATAAATGTGTATTAGTTGCAGCTATGAGTGCTTACATGCCAGTAAATGTCTGCATATACATTTCTGATGCATAATAATGTAAGTGTTTACCTCTTCCTGAGCTCCACCACCACTTTGGAGAAGGCCTGCTCATGGTCCTGTCCTGAGTATGGAGACATGTACAGTACATATGGAAGGCAAGGAGGAGGACTACTTGGGCTATCTCACTTTAAACTGCATTTGATTGAACTGCAGGTTGGTCTTGAATTGATGTAGTTAGAAAACTCCTCATTACCAAACTCACCTGCGTACTGTTTGGCCAATCTGGCGACGTCTTCCTTGTTGAAAACGTACTGTTTAGTGGCCATCCAGTGCCGCAGCAGCAGCACGGCCAGGACGGTGACTGCGCCGAACAGGAACAGTCTTAAACACGTTTTGACTACAGACATGGTGGAAACAAAACGAAACAGACAAGAAACACAGCAGCAGGTTTGACTACACGTGTACACAGCAGGCAGACAGGTTCATGCCATCGGGAAGAGGAGCAAGAGTCCAATAGTGATGTGTCGGTGACGAACGAGTCGGTTCTTTGAGCCGGCTCTTTTAAGTGACCGAGGACCACAGGATCGGTCGTGTCCACGTGTCCACAGGATCCATGCTTTCCACGCTTGCCATTCATTGTTGATGTAAGCAGCCGCGTAATGCATTCTGGTAGCGTGGCGGCGTGATTCGAGAGACGGACCGTCACGACGTCTGCACCTCATTTGCATAAAGTTGAGGGCTAGTCTACTTTGTGCAAATCACGAGCGTCCGACTCTCGAAACTCCCGAGAATCTTTTAAAATGAACGTTGTCGATCCAAAATAAAGACAGATCCAGCAACTGCATGGATTATTTCTCGCCTCAAATGTTTTCAGAAATACATTTCGGTGAACTATTTTCGTGAAATAAGAGAAAGTTTCCAAACAAGCCTCCATGTTGGTCCAATTTGAAATCCAGGAGCAGACAGCCCACAAGGGAAAGCGTTTGTACGATCAGGTGCAGCCGGAAGTATTTGAAATAAAGCCGGGAAAACGTCACCGCCCAGTATTGGTTATTCATCTGTCGTGTCACCGCCTAGCATCACGCCCACCAAGCGTCTAATGCTGGGAAGCGTCGTGTCCCCTCGCGATAAAAATGCCCCTATGGACACGTATCATTAGAGCCGGC
Organism: Sebastiscus tertius; assembly: GCA_916701665.1. Lineage (NCBI taxonomy): Eukaryota > Metazoa > Chordata > Actinopteri > Perciformes > Sebastidae > Sebastiscus > Sebastiscus tertius. The sequence continues at coordinate 28,663 of CAKAOH010024095.1, forward strand.
TCCTGTCCGAAAGCCATTTTTTTAATTAATTCAAGGCAGATTGATAGGATGATCTTCTCCGCGCCATGGGCACTCCATGCACTGACTGTGACTGAATGTTGTGTTAATGATGTCTGTGAGACGGTGCGGTGCGCGAATAGCAGACAAGATGAGTGACAGTCGGAAACGAAGCAGCATGTAAAATTCTGATATTCTGGAAATTATAAGGTTTAGTATTATTATATTGAATAATTTAAGTGATATATGTGCACACATACTAATCATAGGTCAAAACAGCTAAAGCTTAATTTGGCTGAACTATAAAAAGGCAGAAGTGGTAAAATGAAGAGCTGTTTGGGAGCCGAAAGAGCCGGCTCTTCTTGGTGAGCTGAGCAAAATAATCTGGCTCACTAAAAAGAGACGGAATTCCCATCACTAGAGTCCAAAGGAACAGCTTCTTCCTGGTCAGGTGAGAGCGGGAAGTGGCTGCTCAGCCAATCAGAGGACGCGTCAGTCGCGTAGCCGTGGGAAACGTCAGGGTTGCCAGCATACTGTGAAAACCCCCTTTAGGTCGTTTTATTATTTAACTGGTATACTTATACAAAACGAGTTATCCACAAATATATTAAGAGGGAGTATTGAATGCAAACATCTAGTATTCATGTTTATTATTATTTGGTTGTTTTAACCCTTATTTTTGGCCTTTTAGAGGTTTGTCATCACACGTGATTTATCCGAAAGAGCACGTTTTTTTTCGCTTGTCAAACAAATCAGGAAGTAGGTCGAGGAGGAGTTTTGTTGACAGGTGACAGTAGCTGTTCACTTTTAAAGCGAAGTTCATAAGAATTCAGTGATTTAAACACCAGAGAGGTGACAGTTCCCCAAACAGCAGCGAACAATCATGACCGACAACAAAGAAGTCAGTTTTGATCCAAAAGGTAAGGAGCTCGTGGTGATATTGTCAGCTTACTGTGCTCAATGTGCCCCTCTACTGTATCACTCTTGCAATCTTGCACCCAATTATTACAACACATGCATCTAACCAAAGTGAATTGTATACAAGCCGAATTTACTGGAAGGTCCTAATCATTTATAAAAATGTCTTTAGATATATTCTACTCGAAGCTGTTTTTTTCTGATACTAGAGGAAGTATTAAATTAACATATTTTTCATTGGAGTTCGGTCTTATTTAATTTCCATGTAAAAGAGAATGTATATATGTTTGCCGAAATCAATATACTGTATGTTAATGTCAAACCACTCATTCCAGTCAGGCCTGTCCTGCATTGACAGAGTGCTTATTACTTTACACTGCACACAGCCAGCTGTGTAGTCTTGTGACTTGAGTTCCTGCTGCTTTTACTATACAGTCATCCCTATACATCCACATATGTACCTTAATGATCTGTGCCTGAATTATTTTGGATGTGTTTCAGAGTTTGCTGTGTTGTTTATGCGTAATAACTAGAACACTACACATTTCATTTACACTTTATTGACTAAACTGATTTATTATTTCAAAAAAGGACCAATTAATTGCTAATGAAAATAATTATTAAATGTTGCCATGCTTGGCAAAGTTCAACAAGACACATCAGCAATGTCCTCTAGTTGCTAACACTACATGTAAAGAGGATAAAATGAACTATGAGTGATTAGTGTATCAGGTTGACTTCGCATGCACATGATTAGATTCCACTGTTGGTCACTTTTTGACTCTTGAGAGAACCATCTCTCTATCTTTCTCTCTGTAATTAAATTGCCTTATTGTATTATGTCTCCGAAACCCCTCAGAGCACCAGCACCTGCGTTATAACCCTCTGCGGGACACTTGGGTCCTGGTGTCGGCCCACCGCATGAAGAGACCCTGGGCAGGTCAGGTAGAGAAACCTCCTGAGGAACACATCCCCAGACATGACCCCCGCAACCCACTCTGTCCCGGGAACACACGTGCAAATGGAGAGGTAAGAGCAGGTACATTATTTCAAACGATGCATACATATATAGGCCTCCAACAACTGAGACGATGGCAACAAGTAGTAAACCCAAACTTGTTGTTTTCATCCATAGCCTACTGCTCTGCAGTCAAGGGGTTTCTATGCAGTGGGTGGCTGCTAATCATGTAATAAACCATTTCATAAAAAGCATAATTTACCCATAATATTTAATGCAGAGGTAATTTTTGATACATATATGGACACATGCAGCAACCAAACATATGCCACAAAATAGATGTTGTGTTGTTTTCTCCCATTTTTTGATATCTCTGTGTCTCTTTTTTCTCCAGGTAAATCCAGAATATGAGAGCACTTTTCTTTTTGATAACGACTTCCCCGCCCTTCAGCCAGATGCTCCAGATCCTGGTGAGTGCCATTTCTGCTGCTGTAAAAAAGAAATACTATTAAAAGGCATTGTATTGCATTACAGAAAAATCACTGATTCAATGGGAACAGGACATGGGCATACCCATAACTACAGCACAATGAAATGCAGCACTTAAAAATAGTACTAAAACATCAAATTGTATCAGATACAGGATTTGGGGTATAAAGATAATACATAGGGCCTGTATTACACCCTGCACATTGAAGAAAATTGATCACACATTATCCAAATTGTGCTGGCATGGTTGTGAAGTAGATACACTGATTCATTTGTTGTGCTCCTGTCCTCTTGTTAAGCAGGTTTGGTCGGAGATTACTGAAAATGTGTCACATTTTCTTCATATAGATATCAGACTTGTCCGGTAACTTGTATACTAGGTGTGAAAATGGCCGTTGAACAACCAAAAATTGTACACAGTATTATAGCACTGGCCTTCCTAGCAGCCAAGCAGATTGTTTTAATGAAGTGGAAAGAGCGTAAACCAAACTGTTTTAGCATGGCAAACTGGCGCAATGATTTTACGAACCTGCTATAAATGGAACAGGCTGCTCTAATTCTCTGAGATGTAGATAGGCCTGATGGATTTGATGATCCCAGGAACTTAATTACATCCTGTCTTGAAAACAGCTTGAACAGATCATGTATTATTGAATCTTTGTGGTAATATTCTATGGTAATATTATTTTTTTTTTTGTTTGTTTGCTTTTTTTTGTATAATTGCGCTCACTGTCATTGTTTATATTAAAAATAATAAAGAATAAAAAAAGAGGAAAAAACACTGGTTGAAATATCACGGCTTAAACTTTTTTTTTTTGCGCGAATTCTACTTTCATGTAGTTCGTTTGCTGTTTATCTACATCTTAGGCACAAAACATGATACTTTTGAGATCATTTCATGGCACAATAAACTGTTCAATCAGGGTGTTGGTGGATCAATTCAAATACCTAAAATTGTAAAGCAAATTAATTATTAAATTGTAACACATTTGATTACATTTTGAAACAACTTACATTTGCTGTTGTGCTCCTCAGGTTCAGATCAACACCCATTGTTCCAGTCTAAAGCTGCACGAGGCGTCTGGTAAGAACAAAGCTTCACATCACACATCGCAGGAATAATCAATGTCTGCCATCACACTATGAGAAGCTTTTACCATTATGTGTAAAGTATGCGCAAATATTGTTATTATTATTTGGAATGATACACCCTATATGTGTTATTTATTGAAACATGCCAAGAGACTGAAGATCTGTTACAGTACAACATTTATATTTTATAGTGTACCTTACAAATAAACAAAAATACAGTGTTACAATGAGATGAATATTAAACACACGCATAATCTAAATTAACATATGGTTAGAATTTAGTCAAGGGTGCCTCTTAATCAACGTTCCTTTTTAAAAAATTATGATACATTCAAATTTATGACTAATTAAATCTGAGCTGACGAGTGCAATCAGAGCAGTCATGCTGAGGCAACTTTCGCTCGTTGTTGTGATCATCAGCATAATCAGCTATTAGTAGGATGTAATTGTGTTAATCAACACACGGCATGCCACTTGTTTCCAGGACATCTTGAACTATGCAAAACAAAATCACAAATCCACACCGCTCCATGCATATATTTAAATGTGTGTGTAATCTTCTGTGGCACCACCAGATGGGGATGTTTCCTCACCACTTTATTTTATAGGAAGTGGATGCTTGAATGTTATGATGGATTTCTGTCCAGTGATATTTACCTTAGACCATGTGTGTAGGTGCATAAATAAGAGCTTTTCCCTGTGGTCAAATTGTGCTTATTCCTGGGAATATGTTCTACTCAATCATCACTGTTGGATTTTTTCCTCGTCAAAGTCCATATATGGTCTCGGAACTCTAACAGGAGAACTAATCCTTTGTTAGTGTTCACTTACATGCACAACACACAATATAACAGACAGGTTCTGTATCTTTAAAGACGTTTCCTGAACAATCTCATATTTCGGGAATTCCTTGGATGAATCTTCCTGACAGCAGCAGAGTTACACAACAACTAAATAATAGATTAAATCAAAACTGCATTCGCTGGTTGAAAACTGAACCTGGTGTTTGAATCCCACGTTGGCAGACGTATAGAGGAGGCTGTCAGTTATTTCTTGCCACATGCACTCACAGAGTAATGAAGAAGCAGAGGAAGAGCACTGATCGGCATCTTGTTTTTGATTGTTACATTTCAGTTTTGTTTTTTTTTACCTCGCAGATTCAGTCTGTGTGCGTTTGTTTTTTTTCTTTTCATGATGTAGTGGTTGTATAAATACATGCTTGTTCCGTGCAGTTTTTCTTGTTTATGGTCCGCCCCAGTCCACATAGTCTCGTGTCAAAGAAAGGGGAGCTCGGAAGCTGGACTGGTGCGTTCTGCCCTGCAGCAACATTCACAGAGCCAATTAGAGAGAAAAAAAACTTGGAAATGGGATTTTGGGGGATTTGGGTCTTGGGAGACTAAAGAGAGACGGGGTGAGGGAAGAGGTGAGAACATGCCTAATGATTTATTGTTTCACCCTTTCTCAGTCGTACAGTCCCTCTCAGCATAATAAACCCTAAATCCTGTGCCAAGGGATGTGGTAACACTTTATTTTACAGGCCCAATAGTGTCCTTATAATTTCCCAGAAAGGAACCATTATGTATCTGAAATTTCTTAAGACGTTTGTTGGATATGACTTAATAATTGGGCACAAATAATAGGGAAAATGAATGTCCAGTTTTTTTTTTCCTGTCGTCCTGCCTCTAAATTACACCAAACTTTACATAATTTACTGGTACTTTCTTTAAAAAGTGAAATAAATGAATAGGTACTCACTATGTGTACTGCTCAGAACACTTAGAACACTCTCTCTATTTAGGGCCGCCCTCTTTTAGACGATCAGTCGTTTTGGTCTACGTTGGCTCAGATTTATTTAATCGATGAGTCGTTTTAAATGACTTATTTCCAAAAAAACTTGTGAGTACATCTCTGGTATAAGCACATGATTTAAAGTGGTACTTTCGTGTGATTCTTTGTGGAGAAACTCAGTTTGATAGATCTGTCAATTAAATCCTAGTAGTTCATAGTTGTTTTCTTTCTACGTGCCTCGGTTATTACGGACTTATTCTGTTAGACATTATTCAACCTACACTGATAGAACTAATAAAACAGGGCTCAAAAAGCCATTACAAAAAGACATTTTACCTTCAGCGGTAATCAGGAAATGTTTTCTGTCTTTGCTTGCTCACAGAGCTGCTGCCGTGGATGTAGACTTAGTGTTAGTCCTGTTAAGTCCGGTGTTGCTAGAATGCTGTTTGTATCCATCAATTAACATCAAATAAATCCAATTCCAGAGTAACATTGTTTTATACACTTTTAGTGCTTGTTGGATACACACACACACACACACACACACACACACACACACGCACACACACGCGCACACACACACACACACACACACATATACACATATATATGCTTGCAGCTCTTATGATACTCATGAACAATTCATAAATACGACCATTCAGTTTTGCTCAGAGCATAAACACCAAAGTCATGTTCAATTATTGATCACGTACTAGCTGCTCTGGGCCTAAGAGGAGCCTGTCTGTTGATAGAAATTCATTTTTCTGACTCTGACAGTCGAGCCGGGTTTCCCCTGGGCACCACAGGTAACGCTCAGAGCAAACATAAAACACAAGGACATAGATTAAATACACACACACCTCTAAACACCGTACAACGTGGTTAAAACATTTAGTTAAACCCTGAAGTTATGTTGTTTTGGGGTTTTTTTTTCTCAGTTAGTCATGCTCACTAATAGAATTCAGCACAAAATGTTCACATATCACAGTGGATATCACGAGTAAAGCTCTGACAATACAAACAAAAAGATGCTCTGGCTTTAAATCTGACCTCAGATATGTGTCACATGTTCTCAAGTCAGTCAGTCAATCCCAGCCTGTCTCTTATCATAGTTCCAATTAATGTGAAAAACATCAGATGTCATTTTTGATGCCCATTAAATCTCCCTTTTGGGATGTTAAAGCACTATCTCATAATAAGTACCTCTCATAACATAAGGAAAGGTATTTGTATTTCTTTAGCTGTGACTGGCCTTTCAAATTGTAAATGCATTTCAAAGGAGCAGAGGAATGAATTTTAGCCCAGAGATATAATCTGTGTTAATGCTGCAGTTGGGTCACAATTGGTTGAGCAAAGACTGCAAGTTGCCAGACTTGCTATTTTTCTAAGTGCATCCATTCATCAATGGATCTGAAGGGCATCACCAACAAGAGCTTCAACAGGATAAACAAAGAAAAAGATGTTAACGAAGACGTGTAGCTGTTTTTGACAAGTGGTTTCTGGGAAGTGCAGAGAAGTAATTTCACAGTACTCAGCACTGGGTGCCAGAGATATAGAAAACAATCTAACAGATTCTAACTTTTACTGTTATTAACAGAGCCAAATCTAAGCACAGTAGATCAAGGCTGTTCTTTAAAGAGGACCTATTATGCTTTTGTGCTTTTTCCCTTTTCTTTCGTGTGTTATATCGTTTTTTGTGCATATAAAAGGTCTGCAAAGTTACAAAACCTCAAATCCACACCAAAGGGAGTTACTCTCCCCCGCAGAAACACTGCTCCTGAACTACCTGAAACACCTCGCTTGAAGTCCCGCCTTTTCTTCTGTAACGTGGTGATGTCACCAAGTAACACATTTGCATAATACCTGCCTAGGGCTAGTTTGGCACACCTTCAAACAAAGCTAGTAAGAGCGGAGCTGGAACGGAGCTGGAGCGGAGTCCGAAGTTGTTCGGTTTACCAATCACAACAGAGTGTGCCAGCTGGCCAATCAGAGCAAGGATGGTTTCACACCTTTTCAGATGAGGAAAAGAGATGCTGCAGCACAGCCGGTATGAGAAAAATAAAGCGTTTTTTGAACATTAAAGCATGTAAACATGTTCTAGTAGAAACTCAAAATACAAGTTTGCAACTGCATGAGCATGAGCATGAGCATGAGCATGAGCATGATAGGTCCTCTTTAATGTATTTCATGGAAAACCCAGGCAAGACAGCAGCAGCAGCAGCAGCAGCACATTCATCACTTATTAACAACAACCAGAACAACAACAACAACAAAAACATCACAATAAATAATAAACATACAAAAAAACACAGAGCCAGACAGAACAAAGACAGAATAACTTTTTTTGAATAGATTTTTCTTCCCTGGTTTTAACACCTAGGATTGGTGCAGTGAGAGAAATGTATTTCAGATGCTACTATCAGGGTGCCCACGAGCAAAGCACTGAACCCCCAACTTTGTTTTGAAATTTAAGTTTCAGATCACTGCAGGAGATTTTATGCCCAGATTCCCACCATCCTCTCTGTCTCTCTCTTTCATCTCTTTTTCAGTAAGGTCATGTGTTTCCATCCCTGGTCAGACATCACCCTCCCTCTCATGAAAAAACAAGAGGTTGTCAAGGTGATTGACAAGTGGGCAGAGCTTGTTGAAGAACTAGGCACCACGTACCCCTGGGTTCAGGTATGGGATGCACACACACAAGCACGCACACACACACACACACACACACACACACACACACACACACACACACACACACTCATCACTATTAACATTCACACTCTATTGATCTGATTTCTCTCAGGGCTGGATACCTGTAAAATTGTAGCATGTAAACCTTTCGTCCCGCGTCGCTGATCATTCCGTTGTCCGCTCTTTCCAATTTTTTTCATTTTAATGTGTCTTGTATTGGATTGGATAAAACTTTAATGATGCCTCTGGGCAAACTTGCAAATTCAAACAACAGCAGCAGCAGCAGAAAGAGACGGATGTGGACAAAATAAGACATTGAAGTTTATACAACTAGGAATTCAATTCTTCCGTTATCACATGCTAGGAATTTTTACAGCAAATAAAGATGCTGTGTTTTTTTTTTTTTTTTTGGATGGATTTAGAGGTCAGAAGCTGATGTACATCTTTACTAGTTGTGATACATTATTAGGTATACAGATCGATATTCTAACTGAATCCAGAAAAATCACAGCTGTTCTTTGTTTTGTTTATTCAGTGTGTTGAATGGCACCAAATACTACACTACACATGAGACCCATAAGCCATTACTGTGGAGAAGACACAAGCTGAAGCTATAAAATCATGAACAAATCACTGCACTATAGTTGCTGAAGTGATCCAAAATCCAATTACTCTAAATATCCATCTGGTTCCTTCTGTAGGACAGCCAGTGATTGGTGATTCCCAACCAAAAATGCTTTTTAGGACTTCTGTCCAATGTTTTTTTTTTTTGTTTGTTTTGTTTACACAGTCAGTTTTTTGTGTCCATTTCAACATGCTCAAATGACCAGTCATGTATCATTAGCTAAAGGATACATTTATGAAATGTTTTCCTCTACTCTGCACAGAAAAACGACTAGTGTCTGCATTATAAAATATTGACATTCTTGGATTATAGTTACAGACCGATCCGATATGGGAAAAACAGCCCTAGAAATACCTCATATTCTCACTAAACAGACAAATGCATTCATAGCTGCAGGGGAATTGAAACAGTATTAGCTACCAAATATCAGCACCAAGGACAGCACCATTCTCACATTTCTCTCCTGTTTTAGTCACCAGCATCAGCAAGGATTTGCTCTGTTCGACGCCCAATCCCAATGTTCACACTCACAGACTCACAGACTTTAAGGCGCGTTAACGCAAAGTCCGCAAGGGTTTAGGGCTGTCCCACTGTCAAATCGTCAAGCACATGAGGGCTCCCTCGCACACATTTTGAGCCCTTTAATGAACACTTTCCTTAAGTCCTTAAGACTGTGCCTGAGGGGATTACCCACAATTCATAGTTTTGTGATTTTAGGTTACTAGGGGAAGCCTGGAGGTGTTAAAAAAAGTCAACAAAGAGGACAGCACATGGGTATTCAGCCTGGCATATTCAATTTACACAGAAACATTAACATTAAGGATTTATGATGGTGCATAAAAAACCCATGAAATCAGAAGAATGCTAGCATTTGGCTACATTACACACCTAGTTTATTCTTCAACCATTTATTTTCATTTTACTTAATCATGCTGTTTTGAAAACCCACGGTCAAGGTAACTCGATATGTTGCCGCAAAGTGCTGTCCCATTCGTATTTATACCATTTCAAGCCGTTGCAGCATCTCACACCTTAACATTTACCAGGTGACGTCAGTCAAGTCCCAGAGGGTTCAGGGCTTAAAGCTTTAAAGGGGACATTGGGATTGGGCGTCGAACAGAGACTTGTCCACTTTGACCTTCGACTCATGGAGAAAAACTGAATTTAGCCCAGTGCAGACATGCAATGTACCACCAAAAAGCTTCTTCTCTTCTTCTGTTCTTATCTTTGTCACTTTACCTTAGTTTTGTTGCACTACCTTCATGCAAAAAGGTATAAACTAAACTCTGGATTAACTTTTCCTCTTATTTTCTCTTTTTAGATCTTTGAGAATAAAGGAGCTATGATGGGCTGTTCAAATCCACATCCTCACTGTCAGGTAGGAAACGCACACACACGCATAAACACTCAAGGTGTTCATTTAAACTTGCACGTACATGCGCAAATACGAGAACATTGAGTGATTTCAACTACATGAATAAATTAAATGTCCTCGAAGTGAGAATATCAAGTTCGGGAATACATAAATATCTTAACACAGCAGACACTTCTTCTTTCAGTACGACTACTTTCAAGGTGCCGCAATGACAGATGCTTTTATCACAGAGGCACGATATGATTTGTGTCACCGGTGCAATTTGCACACCTAAGACGCTGGCTTTTCAGATTCACTATGACAAATGAAGTTGGCGTGTGTTAACAAGGACTCGCTTAAAAGTTTTGAGCCAGACAAGTCTCAACATAGAAGCTGTTAATTGACTCTTTATTCGGAGATCACTAATAACTGTGTGGTGTTGTCATATTTTGTTTTTTTTAATATGCATAATCACATCTATGTCACTGTTTGGGTGTTTTCTTGTCTTTTCATGTTTGCCTCTTCAGTAAGGTGAGAGAGAGGCATTTCCTGTCAAACTGTCACTTAACTGTGTGGTGTTGAGAACGAGCACAATCGGGAGGGAGAATGACAAAAACAGAAGGAGGGTTCATGTAGACAGAGTGATATGTTGAATTCTAAACAGCAATACCGTTGTCAATTTGGTCAAAATAATATGTCAGCTACCCAAACAGTATAGAAAACAGGAAGACGGACGGGTCCACCAGAAACGAAAATCCCTGTTCTCAGCCTGAGAGTAATACACAAGCTGCTGGTAGTTCACATATTTTTGCTTTATAGCGCTGAGAAAGTCTGTTTTATGGCTTCATTCACTCTCCCAGTGAGGATTTTTGTCTTCACCCTGCCCAATATATATGAGATTGCCTTCGGATTGGTCAGGGAAGCTGCTCTGAGTGGAACCATTATGTCAAGTTAAACTGTATTTGCGGAAATGATGATGAGACTACTGACTGAAGCAATCAGTAAACACATTTAAACAGGACAAACAGAAAATGGTAAACAGATTACACACTTCAGATTTCAAACCTATTGAGAATAGCCTGTCTCATTCATGCAAAAGGCAGCACATAGACAAATTCTAATAGTTTTTAGGGCTGTATCGAATGTCTTTTTTTTTTTTTTTTACGTTCAAAGCTTTCGAATAAAGATTTGAATGTCTGTCGTGATATTTTATAACGTCATCACCTTAAAAAAAAAAATATGATTTTGTGTTTTTGTGGTTATATAAATGTAATGTATGGTGCTGTTAGATTGCTGCTAGACCGCCCCAGTAATACAAGTGTGTGTGGGAGAGTAAGCAGTTTTTCACTGCAGTGAAAATGTTGTTTTTGAAAGGCTAAACGCCAACAAATATGGATTGAAGCAGAATATTCCATTAACTAAAAACATGTTATGAATTCTGGAAATGATTACATCTATATTTTCATCTAGTATTTTTTTCTTTTTCCATAATGTTTAAAGGAATAGGTTGACATTTTTGGAAAAGTACAAAAGCTCACTAATCAACAGGTTATACCTCATTCCTGAAATGTTGCACTGTTGCTTTAAGAATAGTGTGTTAATTATTCACTGCTGCCCACAGATTCAGCAGCAGCTGTTGCCACCTTGCTTCTCATATTTCTGCGTGTAAAAGTGACGAAGCTATTGTAAGTTCAAACAGAAAAAAAAGGAAGAATAGTTGCAAAAGTTCTCTGAGGTGAGGAGCTCATTAAAGGTGTTATTATAATCACAATCACAGCGTTCTATTCATTTCAGGGCGCTGCTTCGCGTCGGGGTTCACAGCATTGCTCTGTCGAGGCTTATCTCACAGCAATGACCGACTCGCTGTACATTATCCCTTACTTTATTACACGGCTTTGTTGAATACTCGATTCTGATTGGTGAATTATGCCATTCTACGGTGTGTTATTTCTTTATAGCAGACCGTTGCTATGTATAACAGACCGTTGCTATGGACGCAGTTCTGATTTTGCACTCTGGAGGACCGTTTTTGTGTCAAATTATTGATTTCTTAAGTAAGTAGCTGTGTAATAAGCAGTATAATGTACAGCTAGCCGGTCTTTGTTGCGAAATAAACCCCTTCAGGGTGTTGCAAGACCTGACACGATGACCAGCTCGCTGTACATTATCCCTTCCTCCAGATGGTTGTATTGATGAGTTCATGCTCTCTGGTTGATCAATGACAAATCCTCAGGCTTTTTGAGTAAAAGAAACATTTGACTCCATACAGACACAAAGGCTTGCTGCTGTACTTGAATCTGTGCTGATGTTTTCTAAGGCTGTAATATATAAATTAACAGCAGAGGGCAGTATATGACCTCAGAATAACACGGTCTTGACACTGTATCATTAGGAACTTCTGAAAGTTGCTTTAAAAAAGTAGAGGAAGATATAACCACTGTGAAGGGAGAAACTTTCTGATTAAGATGGTTTAAAACCCCTAGTATGTAATCAGATTCCGTCCAAATCTTGTTTGTTGTACTTGTATAACAAAAAAAAAAAGTCCTTTTCTTTCATGTAGTCCACTTTTCAAACATTTCAGAGACAAAATCAAACCTGGTTCCAGGCTTTGATGGAGCTTTTTAAAAGTTTTGTCAGTTGTGTTTCTTTTTTGTTTCTTTTTTTTCTGCAGTCCAGATTTCCCTTTCTTAAGACATCAAAGTTCCTAGAAAAGAGAGTAAATGTGTGTGTGTGTGTGTGTGTGCAGCCAGACAAGCCCTCCAGGACAGAACGCAAGAAGCAAAGATCTAAAACTTTTTGAAGATAACGAACAGAAAATGTTAATCGTGTTCTGCAGGCATCGTTGCTTCTGATAACTTTGGTCTCGCAGGAGCGGTATGTATTTTCATGTAAGTGGAGGAAGGAAAAACTTATGCCCCTGGAATAGTAATAGTCTTATTCCACGTAAGTAAATCCCAAACTATATACAGTATTAATTCTGTGAAGTGCTCAGAATGTGTTTGAAAACATTCGCCTCTCAGGAGCAGACGGTTATTGAGTTCGTATATCACTCCCTAAGTGTGTGTTTCACTCTTGAAGAGCAACTTCTGTCTTGTGGGAATAGAGTATATACTTTGCTTTTCTCTTATCTCTACTTTCTCTCTGAGAATCAACAGTCTGCTGCTGGATAGATGAGAGATCCGTGTATACAAAAACGCAGGTGTACAAATAGAGCCACAGGCACAGATGTTGGCAGGCGTGAACATATATATATCCACACACACACACACTATATTGTACATGCCTGGAGGCATGCAGATATACAGCATTCACACATACAGTTCACACATGTCAGTCTCTTCCTGTCTTTCTAGGATCGCGATCATCAACATGGCGCAGCCTTTAGCCAATATTCAAAAGTCATTAATATTAACGTCACGCCAAGCTGCTTTCTGCTCCCATTGCAGTGATTGTGTACAGAATCTCACCAAGGGCAAAAAATGCCAATAAACATGAATAATACCCAGTTTTTCTTTTTTTTTTTTTTTTTTTATTAATCGCATTTTGCTTTATTACATATTAAGTATTAATCATGAATCTAAACCCAGGATGATACAGCTACATAGAGGCGAGGCCAGCGGGGCACTCATAAATTGCCTCAAAATTAAAAAGAAATGATGAAGCTCCTTGATCATCAAGAGGACCCTTTTTACATCCCCCCCATGAAGTTAATACAGCTTCCCTCTGTTTTAAAGAAGGATGGGGACGGGGGGATTTCTAGGAGCATGAATCCTGCACTGCATTCTGGGTGGAAAAAGTGGAGGAGTGTTTAATCAGAAAACAATTTGCCATGCAGCCTGAAGCTCCAAAAAGCAGCAAAGAACACCTCTTATTATTACTCTGGTCCCATCGTATGGGATATTATAATTGAAAAACCTACTCCTAGTGACACAAATTTGTTCATTTCAGTAAAATTCAACTTTAATAGGCTTAAAAGCTCTCTCAAATTTAAGACAAAAGGGCAAAAATTCTCCCCTGAAAGCAGTTTACATTAAAGCCTAGCCTGGACAATATGCACAAATAATGAAAAGAAACCAAATTAGAGGCCAAAAGAAAGACCACTGTCCATTATGTAAGGGATAATGCCAGACAAGGTGTCCATTATCAGGAATTAATGGACGAGGTAGAGGCCGGAACCATCTGACAACCTCAAGGATGAAGGACTAACGTTACACTCAGTGTTGTGAATAAGATATTCCAACACAATCTCACAGCAGTTTGTGAAATAGTCGCAAAATTTAATCTATTTGATTTGTGTACATTTCATGACGCTCAGCACGACTTTCAACAAATGTCCAGCAACACGTGACGCACGTGTCAATATCCACTCCAGTCTTTTCAAAATAAAAGTACTTGGTTTAGGGAAAAGATCGACTTTATTAGGTTTAGGCAACAAAACTACTTAGTTAGGTTTAGGAAAAGATTGCGGTTTGGGTCAAAATAACTTCAGAAGTGCCGTAACTTAAGTAATGAAGTTATGTGACAAATACATCAACTTTGACTTGTGGTTTCATATAGGATACGAACACCGATCTCCTGTGCGAAAGTTCGCTGCTCTTTATACTTTCCAGGTTAACAATTACGTGGATTACATACAAATTGATTTCGTGCTGGCTATCACGGAAAAAAAAATTCAATTTGTGTCTATGTACACGAATCGATACATTCAATTTCGTGACTATTTCATGAACTATTGTGCGAGTGGGCTGGATATTCAGATTCTTTTGTAGCCAGCGCATTAATTTAGAACGGTGAACAGACAGTTTAACTGGAACTACTTGGTCGATGTACATTATCAGTAATTAATGGACACCATGCAGCCAATCATAATCGAGTATTCACCCAGACCGTGGTATAAGAAAGGGATAATGCCCAACGAGGTGTTCATTATCAGGAATTAATGGACGACATGGAGGCCAGAACTGTCCAAGGCTTTGCTCCTCAGTGCAGCTATAACCAATCAATATTCTGGTGACGGCCTCACTCATCAGAGCATGCATATATATTGCATACTTTTACACTATTTAGTTTTGCTTTCCTGCATATACTGGTGTTATTAGTTTGGATGCTAATTATAACAAACGCATATGTAAATACCTCCTATTCAAAACCCCAGGAACCGTTATCTTAGGTCCTTATTTATGATGCAGCATTGAGTCAGTAGTTACATGTTAGAGTCATTTGGCACTCCTTCCCTGCTTTTACGGCCATTAAAACGCCATAAAGTGCAAACATAAATAACCCGAATGTCTGTCGTGATGTTCACCGTTATCCATAAAGAGCTTTCTGAAATGCAGTAGAAGTACATTATGAAGCTAATTCCGCAGCCTAAAAGTGTTTTTTTTTTCCGAAGCGTGATTGAAAATAAACTGCAGTGCTGTTAAGGCAGACGAATGTTTTCCAGGAATGAAAATGACCGACAGCATCTCTTCTATTTTAGAGCATCAGACCTGTCTGTTTTCTCCGGGGATGTTTACCTTTTCAATCACTGTTAATACCAGCATCTCATTGAGAGGGAGTGCCGTCTGCCACGGAATGCCAGTTGGTGGCTGATGAGAGGAAAAGTTTCAACAGTGTGTTTGTCTCGGTTAGATATCAAAATAGTTGCTTTGAACTTTTAGAGATTGAGATGCTATTAATCACAATCAAGAAGCCAAATTGGTCAGCGAGTGTATTTCTGTCTCTATGGGCTCACGGAAGAGTGCTCTGACATGTTCAGTTGTTGTGTTGGTGAGCTAAAATGTTTGACACAACTGTAAATAAGACATTTTTAGACAACTAAAATGTTACAATTAACTTTCATGAACTGAAAACACACTGTGAAAGGGTTAAAGTTGTAAGACAAAAACACAGACAACTCCCAGACCAGTTAACGGCGTGGTAGGCGACCAAATTACATACAAATCAATATATTTTATAATCGATCCACACGTTCAACTCCATCACCACGCCAATACCAATACCATGACATAAAAGCAGATACTGTCACAATCCAAGTATTGAGCAACAGGGATGAGAACCTAAATGCAGACACACAGGCAGGATTGATTAAGTTAATGGCACTACATCCACTTCGACAATAGGTGGGCAGGCAGTCAGTAGCTGTAGGCCAACAAGTTCGAAAGAGCAGGTAACATAAGTAACTGATAAACAGGCAAGTGTACTGGAGCAGGGAATAAAACTGGTTGGCAGAGACGGGAACGACTGGACCGCTACAGCAAGTGAGCTATATAGATGATCTGGCTGAGGGGAAGTGGCTGGTACATATGCTCGGGATTAATGAGGGATCATTGTGTAGGGAGGAACAGAAGTGGGTTCTTGCAAAGGGTAAGAAACTCGAAGGTCATTAAGTGGGGTTTGAAAAATTCCAGAAAAATGCAGGGAGGCTGCAGAGGAACACAAAGGTTGTGAGGCTGTAGACGAAAAGAGAGAGAGAGAGACAGGGCAGGTGTCACTGTGGCAGACATGGGTAATAAAACAACATTAAACCTGGACTATTTTCAGTATGCCTCTACATACGATTTTTTTTTAAATCGAGGACTAAGCTTAAAGACCCTGAAAACTTGATTTCAAATTTTAAAGAGGACCTCATTTTCAAGGGCATACTTGTATTTTGGGTTTCTATGAGAAAAAGCCCAGCCTGCTCTGATTGGTCAGCTGGTCCACTGTTGTGATTGGTCAGCCGAACCAAACTTTGTGCACTGCGCTTCAGCTCTGCTCTAACTAGCTTTGTTCGAGGGCGTGCCAAGCTTGCCGTTAGACGGGTATTATGCAGATGTGTGTCTTGGGGACATCACCACGTTACGGAAGAAAAGGCAGGACTTCTAACAAGGCATTTCAGGCAGTTCAGGAGCAGTGTTTCTGTCGGGGAAAGTAACCTTTAGACCTTAGTCCCTTTGGCGTAGACTTTGGGCTTTGTAATTTTGCAGACCTTCACATGCACAAAAAACTATATAACACACTAAAGGAAAGGGGAAAAAGCACAGAAGCATAATAGGTCCTCTTTAAGTATGTATCTATAACATTTAATATCCTTATGTGTTATTTATTAAGAGTTTAACTTTTAAAATATAAGCTAGTCTGCTTCATCAGGACTGTGTGGTTGTGGTTTGGTCAGATTTGATTGACAGTTGCCTGGCAACAAGGGCAAACAACCCAACGACAGTCATCAAATTTTTATCCAAATGTTGCTAAATCACGATTGATGCAGGGAAATATGTGACATCGTCTTTTTCCAACTGAGCCCCGCCCAACTTCAAACCTGTGACACAAGCACAGACCCAAAAAAAAATTGTGAAATAATCACAGCTGTTCCAATTTTGGCAAAAAATGTTCTGTTCATTTATTTTAGGACCGTAACGCTCTCAGTAAGAAGCTGATTGAGAAAATATGTTTTCAGGGCCTGTGCATGGAGCCTTGCTGCTCACCGTGATAAAGTACCTATCTCAATTACGTTTTAGTGTCTGCAAGTTGATTTTCACATTGTATTGAAATAAATGAAAGCCAGTGGCTGCAGGGAGAAAACACATTTATCAATCTAAAAAAGCTGAATGGAAAAAAATGAAAGCGAGTTTTTGAAACCCAGAAACCTCTGCACCTGTGAAACATCCATTGATTGAATAGTATTGATGAATAACCCTATTAAATAGCAGGTTTAGCGAGGTCATTTGGAATCAGGGCAGTGGGGAAAAACATGGCTAGATTGCTTGTTACAGCACCCATTTAATTTTCTAAACAGAGAGTAATACACACACTGTAAGGATTTCTAGATTTCTGTTATGTCTCATCATCATCTTCCTCCATATTCTTCCTGTTATATCACAGGTGTGGGCCAGCAACTTCCTGCCTAATGAGCCAGCTCTGTCAGACCGCTGTCAGAGAGCCTACCATCAGAAACATGGAGAACCGCTGCTGCTGCACTATGCCAAACAAGAGGCTGAGAAAAAGGTACAACTATACGCATACAGTATAAACAACATTTAAAGGTGCCATTGATAACATTGATAACCATTCAGCCACTAGATGTCGCATTCTCCCTCTCCCGTTCCATTGCATTCACTTCACAACAAGTCGTTGCCAGGCACTTATCGTCAAGCCATGTGATACCAATGTCGTTTTACTATTGGCTCACAAGCCGCGTTAGAAGTGGGAACCAAACGTCAGATATCTACACAGAGATAAAAAAAAAAAAAAAACATTAATTTTGGACCCGCCAAAATGTTTGAAATGCTTAATTCACAATCGTAATTTTTCTCAGGAAAAGCCATACTTTTATTCGGCACCTTTCTAAAGTCTCTGAAGTTGTATTTGTCTACATAAAATTTTTATCAATAAGACCTTTAAAGGGACTGTTTGTAACTTCTTACACGTATAAATCACACGGGCGAGCGCGAGCAACATGACGCTGACTTTCGTTGACTTAACGGCCACAGGTGTCACTGTTACAACCAATTTCTGATTCTTACAAACAGTCCCTTTAAAACTTAATTTTACCTTACTTGTAATTTACTGTCTCTTGGTCTCACCTATTGTTCCACTTTAGTTTTGGTTGTTTTACATTTTCCAGAATACCTTTCAGCAATCATACAGAGGAGGCAGTTTTTTGTTTCCTTACAGTAATATTTTACTACAAGAAAACAGACAATGAGGTGTGCAGTTTATTATTAGTGTCAGGGTTTTTAAGCATTGACAATTGAAATTAAAGTGTTGCTATATGCTTGCATTTTCTTAAATAAAAATGTGTAGCACTCATTATACGTTAGGGTCAAAATGGATACAAAAGCAGTGTTAAACATTTAGTCTTAAGATACGTATTGAATAGTCCAGAAAATCTCTTCTCTAACATACAACAGTATGCATTGTGGGAAGATGTGCAACAATTCCCATGCTATAGAGGTCAGACACAGCGAATCAAACAATAACACATGGCTTAAAAGGCATGTTTGATTAAATTAAGTGCTTAATTTGAATGGCCCAATTGATTATCTCACTAAAATTTGGATTTGATGACCATGAGCAGTATGGTCATCATTTTGTGTGATAATGGTTTATAATAAACAGAGGACTGCTTTAAATGTCTCTAAATACAAGATTTCTGCAAAACTATTTTTCTCACCATGACCTTCTCATCGTCTCGCCCTTCATCCATCTACTTCCACCTTTTCCCGTCACGCCTCTCTCTTTCTCTTACTTCATCCTTCTCTTTTTTTCTCCCATCGGTGTACTCTGCCTGTCTTTCAGTCAGCGGAGCGTGTCATTGGACAGCAGATATGCTCATGAGCATAATGCTGCGGCATCCATCTTTAACCTGCGTGAAGATTAGGGAAAACCAACTGTGTGTGTGTGTGTGTGTGTTTCAATGATTTTCCAGTCATGTGTGTGGAGCGTCAGCAACGGAGCACTGAGCGCATTAAGCATGTTGGCAAATGTCTAATTAGTAAGCAGACATTTGGTGGGAACCGTGAACCAACTCTCTACAGGAGAATTAAACTTGACAGAGCCATCTGACTTCTCTGCTTCGCTACCTGGAGCCGTAGCGAGATGGCTTACTTATGGTACTTTATTATTTAATACACTTAAATCTCAGGTTCTATTCACAGCTTGAAACTGGGCTCCCTTTGTGTCTATCCAGTGATAAGCCAATCAAATGCGCTGCCAGTTTATCTTGTCCTAATGAGATTAACTTGCAGCACTTTATCTCCTTACCTTTTAGACCTCCACCTCTGAGTCGTCCTTTGAGTTTAAGTAGTAATGAACAGACTGTGCGTTTTTGTTGAATAGGTTATATAATGATCATTTGATGTCACCTTTCTTCTCAAGGGTTTCCTTGCTATTACTTTTTTAGCATTTCTTTTGAATTGTTTGCTAGAGGAAGTCTTGAAAAACAAACTAGCAAAAACACACTACCATTTTCTCAGAGTTTATTTCAGTATTTGTTCATATATTGCCTACTTGGAAATATGAATTTGTCTCAACAAAGTCTCTTCAAAGCTTTTGAAGAAGCCATAGAATAAGAAAATACAAACTTGTATCTTTTATGTGTATAGCATTTAGGGGCATCTATTGGCAGAAATGGAATATAATGTCAATAAGTATATGTTTTCTTCAGTGTATAACCACCTGATAATAAGAAACGTGTTTTCGTTACCTTGGAATGAGCCGTTTATATCTACATACGGAGCAGGTCCTCTCTTCACGGAGCCGGCCGCCATGTTTCTACAGTATAGCCCAGAACAGACAAACCAAACACTGGCACAAGTGTCAGTCGGTTGCAATCCGCAACCTCACCGCTATTAGTTGCCGCCAAATCCCTCGCACTGGCCCTTTGAAGGAAGAGTTCGATATTTTTTGGGAAATGCCTTTTTACCAAGAGTTAGATGAGAAAATCAATACCACTCTCACGCCTCTACCATCAATTCATAGCTGGAGCCAGCAGCCGTTAGCTTAACTTAGCATGAAAAAACTGGATCTGGGGGAAACGGCTCTAATGTATCCAAAGTTACATGTTATATCTTCTTTGTTTAATCCGTACAAAAAAATGAAAAGTAAAAATTAAACATTGCGGTTTTACGTGGGCCTATTTTTGGGCCAAACTCCAGGAAGTTACTGGTCAGATATTGGCTAAGCTAATCAATGGATCAAACAACATTTCAACTTCATTTCACACTACATACACAACTATCGAGTTTAGCATTCATGCTATGTAATATAACCAGGACAGAATCAGTAAAGAAAAGTTTGGGCCAAGTAAAAACCTGCAACTTCTCTCCTGTTTTTCTTTTCCTGGAACAAATCACGGCCGTTGTTTTTTACTGATTAGCCACTTTACACACAAAGAAATGAAATCCACTCAGCGTCCGTCTCAAGAGGAGGGTCTTTCTACTCCTTTTCTACACTTGAATTAAAGCTGCTGCTTCTTTTGAGTGACTAAAAATAAAACTATTTCATTCCCTCTTCAAGAATAGTCGGAGAGAGGGAGAATGGGCTCGAGTATAAAATTAAGCAAAGGAGTTTGAGCACAAAGTAAAGACGGGGAGGCAGAGAAGCACGGCGACGAAACAGAGAGGGAGAGGGTACAAAAGAAGGAGACAAAAGAGCGGAAACAGAGACACAAAGTCACACGGAGAGATGTGGCGGCAAGAAGGGGAAAAGAGAAATCAGGCAGCCACTGATTCATTCAGGGAATGAGCTGATACCTGTGTGATCTACAGGGAGTGTGTGTGAGAGAGAGAAAGGATAGCATTAAGGTTTCAAGAAGAGCAGAGTAGACACTTGAATCTCCTAGACAGCTGCTCATGGGAACTGACCTTTATAAAATCAGAGTGGAGGCACAAGTGTGTGTGTGTGTGTGTGTGTGTGTGTGTGTGTGTGTGTGTGTGTGTGTGTGTGTGTGTGTGTGTGTGTGTGTGTGTGTGTGTGTGTGTGTGTTTGCAAGAATGCCTTAAACTTCTTATTCTTGTCCGCTAGTGTGTATGTGTGTGTCTCTCTCTCTTTTTGTTCCTGTCTCTCTGACCCGAGGTTAGGACCGTAAATTGGCCCACTGCAGTGTTTGGAGGAGTTTGAATTGAGGTTCGGCTCCTCGGTGACACTCTTGACTTTGAAACAAAAACTTTCTAAGCTAATTGAATAAAACTCTTTGGGATTTGCAGTCCAGGAGGTATCTGTTTTAGGACATCCTCCACGTCGTCTCTCTTTCTCTCTCTCTCTCTCTCTCTCTTCCTTCACTCCACCCCTCCTCCTCCTCAATCTCCCCTCTCCGCATTGCTTCTCTCTTATTTTTCTATCTTCTTTCTGCTCCCTTTATAATCCTGTTAAAGGCAGCAGAGGATGGATATGGTGGGGAAAAAAAAGAGTGTGTGGAAGGTTGAGATTGAAGAGGAGGAGGAGAAAGCTGAAATCTTGACCAGAAAAAAAATAGTTAGAAGGAAGTATAATATGTCAGCTCATAATATTTTCACTAAATATTAGAGATACACATTACATTAAGCTAATTTCCTCCTTTTCATTCCTTGCTCATCTTTTTTCCTTCCAATATCAAAGTGTTGTTGCACCAGGCACTAGGTAGAATCCTATGCTGCAAGTACAGTTCATTAAGAGAGCTCAACACTTTGGGATTCAGTTAGATTACTCCGTGTTTTCCTCCGCAGTTATTAAACACAGCAGCATTCCCAGTAGATGCCTTAATTATGCACTAATGCATGGACAAGTTTGTTCAAAACCTCTGGGAGATTTATGGCCTAGGATGCCCAAACACTCTGTCTTTGCTTTGGTGTCTGGTTACTGCTAAGCAGGTTTTTTTTTAATTTTTAATTTTTAATTAGTTTTCCTACTGTTCACACGGAACAGCACAAGCATATGTTAATACAAGTGACTGTATAAATTAGAGCTGTCAAAGTTAACGCGATGACAACGCAAATTTGTTTTAACCCCACTAATTTCTTTAACGCGTTAGCGCAATCGATTTTTCGGAGGTTGCAGCGAGCTCCGTTTCGAGCTCGGAGCTCAAAGCTAGAATGATGATACTGGCATCATATGAAACTAGAAAACCTAACGAATCCATTGGAACCAACCATCATTCATTCAACCATCAGTCACACTAGATGGTCGCGAAGGAGGTTAAATAACGCTCTACACTTTCGCTAAATTTTTGGTGAGGATAAACTGTCATGGCCATTTGAGATAAGATATATGAATAAAAATGGGTTCTCTGGGTACCCACGAGTCTCTCCTTTACAGACATGCCCACTTTATGATAATCACATGCAGTTTGGGGCAAGTTATAGTCAAGTCAGCACACTGACACACTGACAGCTGTTGTTGCCTGTTGAGCTGCAGTTTGCCATATTGTTTTTTGAGAATTTTTTAATGCTAAAAGCAGTACCTGTGAGGGTT
This sequence comes from Sebastiscus tertius, assembly GCA_916701665.1. Taxonomy (NCBI): domain Eukaryota; kingdom Metazoa; phylum Chordata; class Actinopteri; order Perciformes; family Sebastidae; genus Sebastiscus; species Sebastiscus tertius. The sequence continues at coordinate 51,505 of CAKAOH010024095.1, forward strand.
TCTGGACAATATTAATTAAATACTTGACAAATCTTCCTTGAAGGTACATTTTGAACAGATAAAAAATGTGTGATTAATTTGCGATTAATTACAATTAAATATTTTAATCAATTGAAAAGCCCTAGTAAAATTGCAAGATAAGAAAAAAAATCTAATACAATTATTGTGAAAAGAGGAAGCCCCCTGTTTAATATATAAACCATGCACAAGTTTCCATCTAACAAAATGAATTCTCTTAGCTGCAGTCAAGCCAGAAAAGGGACCATTTTTTAGTCACTTGACACCAAGTTAACAACATTGGAACACCGAAAAAGCATGTGGGAATATGTGCCAAAGGATTTTTGGCACAATATATCTGAGGCTACAGAGGCATGGTGAAGGGTGATGGCAGGAGGAATCCCAAAACACACTTTCTCTTGGCGGACGACTGGAATGCCCAGAGGAAACCCAGAGTATAAATGCAAAATCCACACAGAGCCAGAGCTAGAAATGAAGTGATATTACAAATCTTGTCTCTAAGAAGTCACAACACTAACATGTCCCTACAGGGATATGAATTTTCTACATTAATGTAGAGTGCTGAGCTCAACAACCTATCTTGGGCAAAGTTACACAGCTACCTAGACGTCTTTTAGCTCATTGCTTTGGTTTCATGGTACATTTCAGTCTCACCACTCTCTGTTTCTAGCAGCAGCTTGGCAGCTCTTTCCAGCAAACTAGCTCTGATAAATCCCCTACAGTACCTGTCCAGTACTAAACAGCAAACTGACAAAGTTAGCCAGTGAACATAGTGGAGCAAGAAGCATCTAAAGACCCACATATTTCTCTCGCCAAACCAGCGCTAGATGGAAAGTGAATGTAACTTGCATCCGTCAGGTGGCCAAAAGCACATGAACGCCAAGGTTGCTCTCCGTCTGCTGTCTGTGTAAACAGGCTGTTGTATGCATAACAACTTTATAAAGATGATTATCTGTCAGGACTGTGAGTTTTTCAGCTTGTTGCTGGGTTCTTCTGCCCCCAAGTGGCCAAAAAAAAAATCAATCGATACAGCTTTAAGAACTACGCTCTACGGTCGATCAACCCTGCTGCAGATTGCTGTTTACGCTCCGAGGCCTCTACACACCTGCCTTCTCATTTTCAGTTCGTGATCAGACTGAAGCATACAGGAAATTATGTTAACATGCGGTTACTTGAAATCCAATGCAAAATAAAACAACAGAGAGAGAGATTGTCTTTGGTGATTTTGGGATTAGTATGAAGCTGACTTTCACCAGATTCCTACTGCTGCTGTTTAGCACACACACAAACACACACACACACAAACACACACACACACACACACTGAGCTAATCTATTTCTGATGGATTGTAATACCAAGGTCAGGTCGTGTTTGTGCCCACTCATCAGCTTGTTAAATCTCAGCTTCTGACACATTCTGCATTTAAACAGTTTATGATAATAAGGCTTCATGCTGCAAACAGCCACTGACCTGTTTTATTAGCATTTTGAACTCAATTTGTTGTAAAGTAAGATCGTGCTCAGTCAACCTGTACTCTGTTTATATATATATATATATATATATATATATATATATACTTAGTATTCCTTGTTTTTAATCATGTCGTTCACATGTTTTGAGGTGGCTTCAATAGGTTTAATCAAGTTCATGTATTTACTCTCTTTTTTGCATCAACATTCCTCTTTGAAACAGTTGACAGTAATTAACCTGAACTGCTGCCAGAAATAGAGCAAACATAAAAAGAGGGAAAGGATTGAAGAAAAAACAAACAGGAGAAGCAAAATCGGGAAATGAGAAAAGGTGAGACAACAAGTCAAGTAGTAGCAGATGGTTCTGAGACCTGGAGTCCTCTCTAATGTGAAGCATTAGGTTTGACAAGTTGACTGCTAAGATGGTTCTAATTGTTTTTTAAGAACTTAAATCCACTGAAGAGATGTGTTCAAGGGGCTCAATCAGCTGAATGATGTTCGATAGAGTTGCTCAGATTGTATACACTCATTTCTGATTTTTCCAGGTCAGGATCACTGGTTCCCATTGGTTTTAACAATTCTGAATAAGTTTAGAAAGCAGCAGTTTACTTAAAAGTGCATTTGTGGAAATCATGCTAATGTGCTAAAAGCCACAAATATCAAGCTCATGGTGATGCTAGAGGAAAGTCAGATCACAGAAGTCATCCTCTGGGAACCATGGATGTCTGAACAATATAATATTGCCATAGACTGTCTATAAGAAGTGGACGTAGTCACCGTGATGCGACCCATTGGTTCGTGGACTGCCGTTTTGAAGCCTTTGAAGTGCATTTTGGCCGTCGCCATCTTGGTTTTTTGGAACCAGAAGTGACACAAGAGGGTGGATCTAAGTAAAACCGACATTTTTAGGCGACCAAAATGTTAGTTAACTGAAAACACACTGGAGGCTAAAGTTCCAAGACGAAAACACCGACAAGCCAGAGAAGGAACCTTTTTTAGTCACTTGACACCAAGTTAACAACATTGGAACACTGAAAAAGCATGTGGGAATATGTGCCAATGGATTTTTGGCACAATATATCTGAGGCTACAGAGAAATGGTGAAGGGTGATGGCAGGAGGAATCCCAAAACACACTTTCTCTTGGCGGACGACTAAGTAAAACAGACATTTTTAGGCGACCAAAATGTTAGTTAACTGAAAACACACTGGAGGTTAAAGTTCCAAGACGAAAACACAGACAACTTCCAGACTGGACAATGCCATGGTAGCGATACAATCAGACTTCTTTTTGCAACCAGAGGAGTCGCCCCCTGCTGGCCATTAGAAACAATGTTTAAGTCACTTCCACATTGGCTTCACTTCTCAGACCTGGAGGTTTCCGCCTGAATATTGCTTCCCTGCTCATTCAAAAACATTTTAATTTTGTTTCTTCTCTAGGAGCGTGTGGTGGTGGAGAGTTCTGACTGGCTGGCGGTGGTTCCATATTGGGCAACGTGGCCTTACCAGACACTGCTGTTACCACGACGACATGTCCTGAGGATCAATGACCTGACAACAGAGGAGAGGGAGGGTGAGTGTGAAGATACTGATAGAGTGAGTGACTGAGAGAGCGCTGAGGCAATTAAGCTTAGATTTAAGGTGACTCAGTGGCTCAGTGGGGAGGCTGCAGGGCTGCCTGTGTGTTGGAGCTCCATAAAACTATTACATCTTAACCTTCTTACAATATGGGCCAGTATTTAAATTATTGCATGCTAATTATAAATGGATGATGTCTAGTTTCAAGCCTGTCTCCATAGCTAACATTATGCTAAATAAAGCCGGTACATTGAAATTGATGGTGTTTGCAGGCATTTGTTTCCTGTCAACCCTCCCGATATTATATAGTTTATAAAGCAATGAAATGCTTCGGTAATCATTAAATAAATTGGTCCTTCACTTCCCTTTCTCTCTACCATCATAGTATTTAAATGACTCCGGCAGATGTTGTTGTTGTTGCCTGAGAATGAATTCTCTTAAAATCGAGGAGATCTGGTGAGATTACCTACCATTCCCTCTCAAGGACAAGCACCATTGCACTATACGGGCTCATTTGGAAGACTTCTGTTGACAGCTGAGAGTCTGTTTAGCTGATTTAGCTTCGGTGTAGTGAAGGTGTGAAGTCCAGGGCACATAGATAAGACGGATCGGTGGGATAGGTGTCTTCTGAGACACGGCCCATTACCACCATTTCCCACTTGGCAAGGGAGAAGAATCAACACAAAAAAACAGTTGGTAGTGACTGCAGCCATTTGAAACAACAGGTGGATTCAGTGAGGTAGTGATGTTAATGATCATTCAGTAATCACGAATGAGTTAGTGTGTCAACCAAATATCAGTGTGCAACCTCCGGGTCTGAAAAATGAAGCCAATGCGGAAGTGCCTTAAACCTGCATTCTTTCTAATAGCCAGCAGGGGGCGACTCCTCTGGTTGCAAAAAGAAGTCCGATTGTATAGAAGTCTATAAGAAAATTATTATTATTATTATTATTAGTAGTAGTAGTAGTAGTAGTAGTAGTGTTATTAATAATAATAATACTACTAATAATAATTAATAATAATCCAAAATACCCAACGTATTACCCAATTCATAATACCCAATTGATTTGGGTTGAGCTATACATGTCACATATCCAGTGTTAAATAAAGATTTCATGGTGGAAAAAGATGCTTTTTATAATGTATACACTTTTGATGATTAATCAATTATGAATTGCTGCAGATGATCGATTAACTTGCTTCAAATTTGAATCCCTAGTCTGATGTTTTTTATCTGTCGGTTTGAGAGTCAGACAGAAACTTTTTGTGTTTGTTTATGCACCAATGCACCTTGTTTATCTGTCTCTGGTTGTCAGACTTATTCCTCATGTATTCAGGCATTTTTTATATATATATTTTATTACCCTTCAAGAATAACAAATGTTTCATCTTCTACTTACGTACATTCCTCTCTCAATTTTATTTCTTCGTTTGTACTCTCACATGCCCTCGCTTCAGCTCGCCCTCCTCATGCTATTCATTATTAACAACATGCACACCAACAAAACAAATACAAATAATATTCTCTCACTTCATCTCCCTCTCTTCTGTCTGTCTGTCTGTTTATCAGGTCTGGCTGACATTATGAAGCGTCTGATGACCAAGTATGACAATCTGTTTGAAATCTCTTTCCCCTACTCCATGGGCTGGCACGGTAAGACAAGAAAAAGTTTCAATAACTTGTTTAAAGTTTATTTTGTAAAGTGACAGAAGGAAAGCGGGACAGATGGTGGGGAAGATTAAAGATCATTTTAATCTAAATATACAAGAATCTGTGGATGGATTGGAACAGAAATACTGCTACAAATTGGAGGCTGTTTACATATCAGGCCAGCTATGAACAATTTCACTTAGTCAGTTTGATATGTGAACTCCACTCCCAGTAACAGTGTGCTCATCTGTGTCATAATCTGCAAAAGTCAGTCATGAAGTATGTCAATCAAGATTTTAAAAGACTAGTGTTATACCAAGTGTTTTTTTTTTCTTCTCAAGCATATTTTTTAGATTAGCTCACATCATGCACCAACATGGCATTAATATCACATGAATATTGATTAGCTTGTCCAACGTCACTGGAAAGATGCGTGTAAATTAAGGTGCGGCATGCGTTCCCCTGAAGGATGGATAACGCATTTTGAGTTTCAATCTGTAATTAATTGACAAACGAAAAACTCTCATCTTGGATGTCACCCACTTGTTACCACTTCAATGCACACTCAGTCACATCAGCATATTTAACGTTTTGTCTCATACATCGCCACGAAGAAAAGCAGGAGTTCTCACAGGTTAAGAGCACTCATGGTGTGATTCCAGGCTTTCACCATCAGTTAAAGTACCATGGAGGAGTAGAGAAACTGAATAGTCTTGTGGGCATGATGGCAGGGTTAACAAGTCCTTATTGGCTTATAATAGCGTTCAGTGTATTATAGTAAATACACTGACTGACTGTATGTAAAGATGGGATGACGCTTCCCCACTTCATCCCACTGTACAGAAGTGAAACCAAAATATCCCGGATACGGGAGCTGCCATCCATCCAGGTGTTGTTTGTATTTTTCTTCCAGGAGATGACTCACAAATTCATAACTCCCAGAGAAAAACGTAATAATCATTTTAAACCGAAAGCGAGAATGTTTTTTTTTTTTTCTGCTGAACTTTGCTCAGCCCTTGGTGCCGAGACAACTTGTAACCCTGTTATTTGAGCTTGAGAAATAGCTGACGCATCAGATACAGTATGTATGTTTTACATATCTCTAGCTTTATATTAATCTCAACAATTAAAATTGGGATTCATGACATTGTTTATCATTTCCTAGAACTTTTAACTTTAGTGCTTTAAGCATTGTACGTGAAAAGACTTTCTACAAAACTACACTACACTACATTATGGGGTAGTTTAAGTTGCTATTTTCATTGTGAATGCTGTTTGTCTGCACCCATTCTTCTGTAGTTCCCATTACGTTCGCACCACAGCAAAACACCACAGTCAGAGGAATTGAAATAACCAGTAAGAAGACAGAGAGCATTTGAATAAGCAAGCAAATACACAAAACATGCTGGGAGATGTCATCTTTGCAATGAGGGCCAAATTACCTTTTCATTTTGATAGAACATGCAGTGACAAACACATTTGTATAGATCTCCGAACACTGCAAGTTTTATACTAAAGAAAGATGTTTGAATCATCGAGACAGCTGTTCCTCTTGTGAATCTAAAGCTCAGCGTAGGCATTGGCTGATATTTACCTGTACCGAGACAGTGCAGGGAGATGCCTATTGGGAGCACTGTCAGACAAAATACTTTGCAGCGGGTTCAAACTGGAACAAAGGTTAGTAGAGCGCAGTGATGCGATGAGTGATTTGTGACAGAAAGGAGAGCATGCGTCATCACAGCTGAGCAGTCACAGTGGTCCTTGTTTAAGCTAAAGGTTGCAGGTTCAATCCCTGCATGCAGTTGCATCCCGCTGAGCTGTTTCACAGAAAGGAAATCACAAATGCTCACTGACTAAGGCATTCTTATTCAGAGTCAGGTGCTATCTGAGAACATAAACACTGCAGCACGGATCTAGATGCACTACCAAGACGACTTGTACACATATGGCAGGTTTCTCTGACAGACATAAGGCCTATTTCTGTGCTCAGGCGCTAATTAGCTAATTAACACGCTGAACTAAGCCATAAACTTTTCCATTTTGAGCATGTTAGCATGCTAAAGTTAGCTCAAAGCACTGCTGTATCATAGACCAGTGATTCCCACAGACTGGCTCGGGACCCACAAGACGGTCGCAGAAGATTTTATTGGAGTTGCATAATAAATTTGCATAATTTCTTCCATAATCTTTACTTAACATTTATATATGCAGTACACCTTTGTGCCACATGAGGGAGCCTGAATCTTTGTATTGTTCTGATAATTGTGGCCTTCTTATAATATTGAATCTAAGGCTAGTGTACATTCTGTTTATTTTCTGATGAGAGGAAAAAGACAAGAGCCTGTTAACTCCACCTAAATGCATTTATTTGGTCTAATTTTTAAAGTATTTAGCATGTGTATATTTTTTTCAATAACACATGCATAAAAGGAAGTTGGGCTTTATCAAACATATTTCTTTGAAATAGCTAGTTTACCTATTCAAGATAAGGTATGGTGATGTGGAAAAATAGTCAAGAACATTTATTTACACACAAATTTGCTCTCCTCACGATTTATAGATAAGGCCTATTGTGAATTGGGTTGCGAAGGTTTGTCATTTTTCAAACGGGGGAAAAAAGTTGGTTGCAGAAAGTTTGGAAGAAGTGGACGTAGTAAACCTGAGGTCACCCATTGGTTTGCGGACTGCTGTTTTGAAGCCTCAAGTTCAGCATTTTGGCTGTCCCCCATCTTGGTTTTTTGCAATCAGAAGTGACACGAGAGGTTGGAGCTAATGTTGCAATGCTAAAATTAAATTTCATGAACCGAAAACACAATGTGAAAGGGTTAAAGTTGTTAAGATGAAAACACGGACAATTCCCAGACCGGACAACTCCGTGGTAGCGACCTGTCAATCACAAGTTAGCCACGCCCAAAAGCATCCCCTGCTTTATGATCTATTTGACTCTAAATGGGACTATAATTTACTAAATGAACATCATGCTGTATTGAAGAAGACTTGAAACTAGCATTTGAGACCATAAACTCATGTTTACAATGTTTACTGAGGTAATAAATCAAGTGAGAAGTAGGGTAATTTTCTCACAGACTTCTTTCTGCAACCAGAGGAGTCGCCCCCTGCTGGCTGTTAGAAAGAATGCAAGTTTTAGGCGCTTCAGCACTGGCTTCACTTTTCTGACCTGGAGGTTGCCCACTGCCCTATAACCAGCCTCACAGAGCCACTATCATGGCTCTTAGTCCAGTTCAGACATAGAATACAGTAGCCTCAGAGTTTACCGATGTTTGAAGAGAACTTTCATAAATCTAAGAAACTTTAATACTTACTATTAATGGTGTCTGCCTGCACTATTTTAGCATAGACAAACGATAAGGGGCAACCTACTCAATTGTTTCGATGAAATCCATTCATCAGGCTGTATACCTCTTTCTCACTGTAAGATCTTTGTGGTTGTGCGTGTGAACAAGTTTTCCTTTCTTCTGTCTTTTTTTTACTCCTCCGATCCCAAACGATGGGCTTTTTGTGATCTCCTTCATCTTTCATGAACTGCCTCAGGCCAGTGAGGTGTGCACATAGTCTGACTAATTGAGACTAACAACGAGGTTGAAATCAATCCTGTTTAATTTAGTCTACAGCTCCGTAGTCAGGAAGAGACTAATTCAAATTGAAGTTTGTTAAAGAGAGATAATTTGTATTGATCATAACGTCTCAGATTCATTTCAGAGAATGAAGCACCGTAAAGCTTTATGAGCATTTATGACCTGGGTCCCTGACATGCTGCTGCCAGTCTGTTTTTCTTCTTTTTTTTTTTTTTTTTTTTGCAAGGCAGCCCACATGAAAGATTTTAAAAAGAGAGATGATAGACTCAAACTGTAGTGTGGAGCCAAAGGACAGAGGGCATGAGAGGACACAGGCATCGACTCACTTTCTTCTTTTTACTTTATCAGACATCAAATCTTTGAAGTAAAATCTCTAAAGTCTAAAGTTGCCTGTGGTGAAGGCTCCTACAGATCTCATGTTAAGTTTTGGCTTCAATCTTGTGTGTGTTTTAGACTAAAACTCATACAGCAATGTGTTGAAGGTTATACTGTACACAGGTAGTTGGTAGATTCACCTTATTTTCTGTGGCAAACAGAATAATGTTTTTCACAAGATTGGGGGAGAAATGGGTGGAAACATCTGCCGTAAATATAAGTAGTAAATACAATTTTGAAATGGCTAATAATACATTAAAATTCCATCTTTTCCAAACATTTTAAAATTATTTTTTAATAAAATTAATAAAAATAAACCTCCTGCGGTTCACTATAAAGTGTCAATTTTCTCATGTTTAAACACTGTTTGAAAGTTTAGGAAAGAGGTGCGCTTCGATGGAAATGGTGACACAGACGTGCCATAATTTCAAAATAAAGGCATATCTCAAAGAGGACGATGTTTTCACTTTGCATCGATGATAGTGCGTCGTTGATTATTGAATTGATATCCATATCGATGTATCGTTACACCCCTACTTTATAGTATCTCCATCAGAATAATGTCACTTAACCAACCAATTTAGGATGGCACCCAGCAGTCAGGACAATGATATCGCTGATATTGCATCATTTTAACACATATGACTTTAACTGAGCTACAGTAGAGTTACCTTGTCCAAAGTGAGTTAACTTTAGCTCTGTCTGGCCCAGTTACTGTACAACAGTGACCTACTGGAAGCGGTGCAAAGAGAAGTATGCCCCTATTCATTTTCTTGGGGACCCACGGCTACTATTTTCAGTCTAAAATTTCTCACACCAGCAGTACATGGAGGCACGTTGACTCTCAGAAAAAAAAACAAAAAAAAACATTTTGGATATTGTACCCTGCAATATGTGGATCTTTTAGTTGAATATGCCACCTGTAGTGTGAATAAGAGCTCAATGAGTTGCTTAATTCTCACTGTTGCAAAAAATAGCCCTAAATATTCACTGCCAAAAACAGGTTCATGATCCTCTAACAATGTGTAATGCAACATGTTAACCATCTTAATAGTCTGGTGTTTTCTATTATTCTTCTTTGCAGGAATACGTTTTTGTTTTTTTTTTAATTGGCAAAAAAACTTTCAATTCCCAAAACATTGCCATTATTTTAACTTCATCAAGGGGGATTAAGGGAAAAGAGACTGCTGAGATTATAATTGATGTGCTGCAGTGCGCTAACACACAGTGTGTCTGTCACACATGGACATACTGCATACACTGACCATCTAATTTGGAAACACACACTCTCATCAACACACACACACAGACACACACACACCGACCTGGCTCTCATAATGAGTTGCCTTATCTCCTCATCTGTGTTTGTGCTTTATTTGAGCTCATTTAGAAGCAGCCAGCTCTTATTTTGGGGGCTCGGCTTATTAGTGGCAGTGTGGAGATAGAAGCGGTCGGGTGGTGTTTGAGTCACCTGGGAAATCACGGATTAGATAAAGCTACCTGCTTATTCCTTCAGGAGGAAAACACACAGCACATTAGAGACTGTATTAACTGGCTTGATGAAGGACTAGGACACAGAGAGAGACAGATAGACATGTAGGGACACAAACAGACGTGCACAACATCCTGGATATATGGAAGTAGTAGAAAATGTGCAGTACTGTGATCTGTCTCTCAAAGTGATACCAGAAACTGTTACAATCGGTGGTCCCCTATCCAGCAATGCCTCTAAGTTCATTCTAAAATATGCTCTCTCTTATATGTTCACACATGCAGCAGATCCAAACACACTCAAAAACAATTTAAAAGTAGGTAATTGTGTACTAATAGGAGCATATGTCTCTATTTATTCCTTATCTGGCCTCTTCAGTCTTTTCTTTCTTCTTCCTTTTTTTCTTTTACCATCCATTAGTTTGCTTTATGTCGACCTCCCGTCGTCTCTATCTGTGTCTGATCGTACTCCATTGTCAGGAAACTGGCTCTAAAGGAAAAGCTTTTATTGTGAATACAATGTGTCCATGGTGGATCTATTTTTGAATGGCTATTGTGTTTTTTTGAAGAGAGATATGTTTCTACGTCTACTACTAATCACCTCCCACTAAGATCAGCGAGCATCACAGACAACAAAGACGGTATTTAAATGTTAAATACGGTCACGAAGCACTAAAAATGGATCCGTGGTAATGACCCTCTTGAGAGGATTGAGAGAGTTTTGTAATAGTGCTATTTTTCATGCAGCAATCTGCAAGTTTTGTCAAGTTAGATATAGATGGTGATATCTATATTAGAGGAAATTTAGAGGAAAAATCTGAATAAAAAAAAAAAGAAAAGAAAAACATGATGAATGTAGATGCTTCTATTGAACGTTTAAATGAGGGGTTTCTAGATGGTGAGTATACAAATGATGTGAATGGAATACTATGGCCTTGACCAGATCTCAAACAGTGGGCAACTCCGGTGTATGAAAAGTGAAGCCAGTGCGGATGTGTCTTAAAACTGCATTCTCTCTAATAGCCAGCAGGGGGCCATAAAGCAGGGGATGCTTTAGGGCGTGACTATCTTGTGATTGACAGGTCACTACCACGGCGTTGTCGTGGTACAATTTACAAACTTTAACCCTTTCACAGTGTGTTTTAAGTTCATGAATGGTTGCACTTAGCTCCACCCTCTCGTGTCACTTCTGGTTGCAAAAAAAAACCAAGATGGTGACGGACAAAAACCAAGATGGCAATGGCTAAAATGCCAAAATCGAGGCTTCAAAACTGTAGTCCACAAACCAATGGGTGTCTTCACGGTGACTACGTCCACTTCTTATATACGGTGTGTGATCAACCCAGCTGAACGCCCACAATCATCACAATGAGTTTCCATAGGGCTTTGTACTATTTACAACCTACAACATTCTCTATCTTTACAAATAAAAACTCCTAAAAACATTCTGCATGGGAAAAAAAAAAGAGGGAACGTTTCTCATTTGGCTGTTTAACACCTCACCAGTGGTGTCTGGTTATACTGTCCAGTTACCAGAATTTAGTAGACCCCTGTCAGCTAATCAGAGTGGAGATTTCTCAGCGGCAGCGATATAAAACAAACAATCGCCGAAAGAATGGATCATCGGTTCCTCCTCACCAAAAGTACTTCATCGCTATAAAATCTTTATTTTTTATTACACTTGTAAGATTATTGCTCTATTTGCCCGCAGAGTCAACACTGGCTGCTTCTTTAATTTATCTTGTTAGCCTCCTGATAGGGGGCTTTCTGGTCTGCAGCTCGAAGGCGTTAATGAGCAGAGTAGAGGGCCTTGTTCATGTGGTGTGGATGGCAGAGAGATAAATGAGCTGGCTGTGTCCTGGCTATGCATATCTGTAATTAGCCTTTAGTGTTTGACTGTGCTGTCATTCTATTTTGTGTACATATTTGTAAAAGTTATTTTTTCAGTCTAAGTTTAATTCATGATTTGGTTTGTTTCACCAGTGAGACTTAACTTGTAACATTGCATGAAGGTAGTAGTATTGTTGCTATGGTTACCCACACTTCAATATACCTTGCACACTAACATAAAACAGTGTTTAAACTGTTGACGGGAAAACATGCCTGGTGCAAATATAACATTTAAAGGTGCTATTGATAACATTGATAACATTACGTCACATTCTCCATCCCCAGTTCCAATGCATTTTACTTCACAACAAGTCGTTGCCAGGCACTTATTATCAATCTCAGCCATTTATCTGTTTTTTCCACACAAACTGACAACACCTGATACCAGCGTCACTTTACGATTGGCTCACAAGCCTTTTTAGAAGTGGGAACCAAATGTCAGATATCTTCCACAGAAATAAACAAAACATTAATTTTGGACCCCGCCAAAATTTTTTAAATGATTAATTCACAATCATAATATTTTTTTTCAGGAAAAGCTATACTTTCATTCGGCACCTTTTTAAAAGCACTCTGGATGTATTATTCTTTTTAAAAAATAGTCATCTCCAAAAAATTGTTATCAAGACTGTAAAAACCTTTGCTCACCAGCCATCAGTGTGAACAGAGCCTCTGATCGACTGGATGTCTCATGTCTCCCTCTCTTCACTCAGGAGCCCCGACTGGCTCCATCTAAAGGAAGACAACTCTCACTGGCAGCTGCACGCTCACTACTACCCTCCCCTGCTGCGTTCTGCCACAGTTAAGAAGTTCATGGTCGGGTACGAGATGCTCGCCCAGGAGCAACGGGACCTCACCCCTGAACAGGTGAATAATGTAACATACACATGTGTAAACCCAGCTTGATACAGCACAGAGACTGACTTACGTATGTTCTGCAATACACAGTGCATATTGTCGATAAATACATACATGTGCGTGGTGTAATTTACTATTCCTTCAGTTGAGCCTGTTGAGATTACATTTCATGCATCGATTTAATGTTATTTGGAGGTTCTTGCAGTAAGGGAGCAGATACAGATTCACGTTCATAACCTAAGAGATTAAACTTGTGGCTTTTAGCAGCGTTGTTGTACTCGAGATCCGTCTCAAGACCACTTTTTGAAGGTCTCATTTTAGGATTGATCGCATTTTTACTTGGTCTTGTCTCGGTCTCAGACAAAGAGGAACTCAGATTGCTCATAAAAAAAGAAAGGAAAATTCCCACACATAAAATTCACCTCTGCAATGTCTTTGGATTATTTTATCAAGACATTTCTCATAGTACTTTTACAGTATTTGGCAATAATAAAAAGGGAAAATGAATAGGAATCTTCATTTGTTTTCTGTGGGTGTTTTCATGTGGACCTTTCAGATCAATTCTCTTGGTCTTGACCTGGTCTCGGTTTAGGTGGTCTTGACTACAACACTGGCCTTTAGTATGAAGATGCTTATTGATTTTTTTTGTGTTATTCATTTGTTATTTCCACGGATTTAAAGTAGTAAGATTTACGATATGATGTTAGGGGCTTTGTTTTCACCCCAGGCTGCATGTTATCCCCTCTCTCTCCCCTGCCTTTCGTGTCTATCTGTCTCACACTTAACATAAAAAGGCAGAAATACAAAAAAAAAAACCTTTATAAAATCTTGGCACTGCTGTGTTCTTGTATTTTTAGGCTGCTGAGAAGCTAAGGAATCTACCAGACGAGCACTATAAAACCAGAGAGAACCTAGAAAAAGGAGGAGAGAAAGAAGATGGAGGAAAAGTGAAACAACCTGTTTGATATTTAGAAGAAAGGGGGAAAATACTGCTTTATTTAAACCACAGTATACTTTTTGGAAATATACTATTGTTGCTTTTGTTTCGGAAGTACCGTAAAAATGACATTTAAACTTCACGATATGCAAATTCTCTGAAGTGGTGCAACATGTTAAAGTGCCTTTGCGAACACGGGGCTTTCAGATATTCTTACTTTCTGAATATGCATATATTTTCAATACATATCTGTATCAAAGCTGGTACTACTATAATTAAGAAATGGACCTCAAACAAAAATGTGCTATGGAACTCCTCATCCATGTTTCAGAGAGATAATGACAGAACATTATTCTTTTTTTTCCCCCTCTGTCCCTTCTGTTGAAATTAAACAAACTTTGTTTGTTGTTCCGTTACATTGGACGCCTTTCAACCACAAAGCTTTGTCTCCCAACAACACAAGGAGTTATTTGTGATTCAAATTAATGCCTTTTTGTTTCTTGTGAATGTTTTTACACGGACAATAAATAATTCTTGAAGTAGTTGCCTGTTGAACAGCTTTCGGCCTCAGAGGTGTGACAGTGTGTAAGCAAACGTTCAAACTAGGCAGAGCTGATGAAATATGAATCAATATTCTGTTACTGTAATGCCTATTTTTCTCCTTAAATGTTTTCAGAAACATCTTGTAGTGTACTGTTTAGCTGTAAAATGAGAAAGTTTGTGACCCGGCAGCCGTGTTGAGATCAGTAGAGGAAATGCCAAGCACCGCCCAGCAGCTGGAGCACAGCCAATAGGAACGCTCTCTCTCTGAAATGACTTGTGATTGGCCAAAGTCTATCGTGACGGGCTAGATTTTTAAAGCCTGAAAACAGAGCCATGAGGAGGTGCAGAAGTCTAGTTATCTCTCAGAACACTTGAATTACAATATACTGAAAGGTTATTATGGATTTTTTTGTCCAATGATGCCAAAAACATTGTGCCTACTGCAGGTTTAATCTTATATGAAAAACAAATTATTTAACAGATGCCAATATCACCTGTTTATCATGTTAACAGAGTCAGTATTATCCTGAATTAAGATTAAGTTTACTTCATGGCATTCTTATTAGGCAGCTCCAACAGTGTTTTTGAACATGAACAACACCATATTCAGAGTTTGAAATACTTAAAACACACTGATAATAAAGTTGGAATATGTCTACAATAAAATACTGTTAAAATGTTTGGTATACGTGGGGGGTATCCACACTACACTACTGCGCTGGCAGATGTGATAAATACACTTATTTGACACATGGGTGATGAAAATAAATAGCTAAATTAATGAAGGAGGGATTGATTTGGGGCGAATCCTGGGTTTGAATATTTCAGCACCATGGAGAGAGACAGGGATCCTGGGTTTCAGTGTTTCAGAACCATGGAGAGAGACAGAGACTGAATGGAGATATTAAGCTTATTTGAGATGAACTGGGCTTTGTCTGGAAGGTAGACGAGATCAGGTGGCAGCGGCAGGGGGGCGGTGACAGAGTCAGACAGTTTCCAGCAGCCTTCAGCGACGTACATGAAACCTGCCTCGGCAGAGGTCTGCGCTCTCCGAGTGCACTTCTTGTTATTCTTATCAACCACACAACATGTGTTTGTTAACAGGTGAACGGGTGAGGTTTTTTGATCAGGCAACAGCCAGACATTTCCCCCTTACTCATCTCAAACGAGCCTTTTTTATCCCATTTTTTCTACCCATTTTGTATCTGTTCAAAACCTTAACCTACCTTAAAGGGAGATTTGTCAAATATTTAATACTCTTATCAACATGTGGGCAAATATGCTGCTTTATGCAAATGTGTGTATGTGTTTATTATTGGAAATCAATTATCAACACAAAACAATGACAAATATTGTCCAAAATCCCTCACAGGTACTGCATTTAGCATAAAAAATATGCTCAAATCATAACATGGCAAACTCAAGCCCAAAAGGCAACAACAGCTGTCAGTGTGTCAGTGTGCTGACTTGACTATGACTTGCCCCAAACTGCATGTGATTATCATAAAGTGGGCATGTCTGTAAAGGGGAGACTCGTGGGTACCCATAGAACCCATTTTCATTCACATATCTTGTGGTCAGAGGTCAAGGGACCCCTTTGAAAATGGCCATGTCTTTTTTAGCCAGCGTAATTTAGCCTCCTTTGCAACAAGCTAGTATGACATGGTTGGTACCAATGGATTCCTTAGGTAGTTTCATATGATACCACTATCTTCACTCTAGCTGAGCCCGGTACAACCAAAAAAATTGCAAGTTGTGTTGATGCCTTAACCGAATTAGTGGCGATAAAACAAATTTGCTTTAACACGTTATTATCACATTAACTTTGACAGCCCTAATTTAAAGTGTTAGTGCATAATGGGTATGTGAGTATTGTTTAAAGACAGCCATTGAATGTGAATCCTTCAAGTTTAAACAGAGCAATGCAGATTCCACATGTTGAAATCATGAGCACTTGTTCCATGTTCATTCTAATTACTTCATTATAAATGACTGCTGTTTCTAGCAAGACGTATGCAGGGGGAATCAAATAAATACTGTGTAACTAATAACAAGCCTAAAGGGATTACTGAGAGTCCTGGAGACGAGGTGGGCTAAGTCCCAGTGAGCTAGAGGATTCATGTGGATTAAGATACTTGCATCCTCTAGCCATTTTACACCAGGCACTACAAGTGAGTGGGTTGAAAAACAAGCTGACTTGTGTTTATCAGGTAAACCATGCATATAAAAATGCCACATTGACGTGTTAAATGAGGTGTGCTCTCACCATGAAAACAGCAGATGGTAGTGTTGCTTAAAAAGTGAGGCGGATGAGCTCAATTTAGGCTCGACTCTGCCTTAGTTTATCTCCCCTTCTTTTTTATCAGTTGAACTAAAAAGCATCTATACATACTTGTAAACCTGTCCTCCTTCAGCAGGGAGGTCAGGGTCAGTTATAGAATAGTATACCGGTATAGTGCAAATAGGTGCTCAGTATTTTTGCTCAAGGACACTCCAGCGGGTTGTTGTTGTTGAATGAGTGTGTGTGTCCTGGAGCGTACAGATGGGCTTCATATCTATAAAGAACACTCTGCTGCACCCAATAATTCTCAGTGTAGACGTTCAGTGTTCAACTCCATAAACACACTACGGCTATGGTGTCACAACATGACCCGCTCCTCTAATAGTCGATGTTGTGTAACAGCAGTGCCAGATAATAGCAAATTAAGACATTAAAACACTCAAATAATGCTGTCAGAAGACTGTAATTTCATGATCAGGCATTCATTCATTATTCCAATAATGAAGCAGGACCAGGTGATGAGACTCGGTGATATTACAAAAGCAACAGAATTCATAAAAGTGCATTTTTTTTTTTAGTATAGTATAGAAGTATAAAGAGAGGCGAGGTCGGGGTGAATCAGAAAACACAGGACTTTCACCCAGGAGATGGTTTGTACACCATGTGAAACCACAAGTCAAAGTTGATTTCTTATTTATATACGATAAATGACACTCCATGCTTGTTTCATTTGGAGTAAAGCTCTTAAATAACCAACCGTCTCCTACAATATTATGTTCCCATACAACTAAACTGCATTCTCAATTACGTTTAGAGGGTAAAACGTATTTTTTGACGTCCACTTAATGGTAAATAGAGAGGTCTGAGTGAGTGCCTCTGTATTTTACTATATACACAAAAGGAAGGAGAGTGACTTTAGTCCATGCCTTTATTGTGTTGTGGGCAGAATATTACCACTTGTATTCTACTCTTCCTGTGGCTCAGTGTTAGCAATCATTCAGTGTACACTCACCGGCCACTTTATTAGGCACACCTGTTCAATTGCTTGTTAACACAAATAGCTAATCAGCCAATCACATGGCAGCAACTCAATGCATTTAGGCATCTAGAGGTGGTGAAGACGACTTGCTGAAGTTCAAACCGAGCATCAGAATGGGGAAGAAAGGGGATTTAAGTGACTTTGAACGTGGCATGGTTGTTGGTGCCAGACAAGCTGGTCTGAGTATTTAAAAAACTGTAAAAAATTATAAAAATAAAAAAAATAATAAAAATATTTAAAATGTTTTATTTATTTTCTTAAATTTCTTTTGTCGTATAGTGACTGTAATGTATTGCTAGATATGAGATGTGACTTGAAAATTGGCAGTTTGTGAATGTGTGACGGATCTGGTGACAGAGGCCAATAGGTGAACACAACGCGTGCGTGCCGGCACTGGCAGGTTATGTTGACAACCCTACACACAAACTATTTCCTCTCCCCTGCTGCTTTTGACCAGACCACACCAGTTAAAATCCACCAAGTGTATTTATGTCACTGCACTGTCCACCTCGACCATTTAAGCTGGAATGTACTATTTACTCAGGTAAGCACAGGGTGAGCTAAACCTCTATTAAGCATTCAAGCAATACACAATAACAAAACAGAGAAATAATTTAAGGTTTCTCAGTTGCTGCTTCAAAATGCACCTATGGGCAAACA
This sequence comes from Sebastiscus tertius, assembly GCA_916701665.1. Lineage (NCBI taxonomy): Eukaryota > Metazoa > Chordata > Actinopteri > Perciformes > Sebastidae > Sebastiscus > Sebastiscus tertius. The sequence continues at coordinate 69,891 of CAKAOH010024095.1, forward strand.
CGAGTGCACTAACTTATGAAGAATACCATCTACTAGAAAACAACTTTACCCTTTCTACCCCACTTGGCGTTGCCCAATCACTTACTGCTTTGAGGGCCTAATGATGCACATCTGTTTTCACTATCTGCAAATGAACTGCACCAACATCACCAAAGAACAACCTCAGCTGACCCCTTTAAACAGATCACTACACAACTTCAATAAGGCTGTGTTCTGTTGTTTGTATAACTTGACAGATTAACTGAAATATTGATTGTAATCAATGTTTAAAAATGCTGGAGGGCGTGTGTGTGTGTGTGTGTGTGTGTGTGTGTGTGTGTGTGTGTGTGTGTGTGTGTGTGTGTGTGTGTGAGTGTGTGTGTGAGTGAGTGAGTGAGTTTAAATGTGTGTGTGTGCTGGGCATGCACTGTTTTTTGAAATAACATTTCATTCACTGGGTTTTGTTTTCCCCGTCTTGACAGATGAATTTGAAACTGGAGTGGATTTGACTTTTGTTTCTTAGAGTTGCATCATTTAGTCTGACCTCTATTTCTCCCAGGGATAACCTCTGATGAAGAGGAAACTTTGACTCAATAGACCTTTTTCACAGCATACATTTTGGCATTCTTACTGGAGCTGTGCAGTCTTTAACAAAATTAGTTTCACCCGTATTTTACCTACTATGACAAGTCAAAAATGTCTACCATGAAAACCCAACCCAATTTCAGCACATATTTAATATATGTCTTTTTTTAATCACACAAACACATTGTGTCAGATCTGACGTCTCTGCTTATTTTGATTTATTGTTGATGGCCTAGCCCCGTCCTACAAACACAGACGGTATAGGAATAAACATTTTGTTCTTGACCTGACATGAACTGTGATCCACACTGACTATGTATCCATGCACAAAATATTCAGTTTTTGCCCTTATTCCAAAAAAAGACAATAGTCCGACTAAGTTGTTTACATGGCTAATGAAAATGAAAAAATCCACTAATATTCCCATTTACATGCAGCCGTGCACACTCCGATTAACATAAGCGGTGGCGGACTTGTTTGACCGTGTAAAACAACCTCCCTCCTTCATTCCTTCAACCACCTTTTTGAAAAGGTTGGCATTGTAACATTTGCACGTATCTAAAAAGGCTGTTGATATCCAAGTCTTTAATTATAATTATAATAATAATAATGTTTAAGAGTTGGTGTGTTTCTTCTTCCGACCAGATATGTGGGCTTTTCTTTTGGGCATGCATCTTTGCAAACTGTCGGCTAGTTGGTTTGTGTACATGTATACATGTCCAAAGAATGCTTTTAAAGCCTGAATAATATTGGCATATCCCACCGGAAAACGCCTAATTGAGAATATCCAGACAGAATATGCTGTTTACATGACCCACATTAAACTGGGAATATTGCCATCTTCCGAATAATAATAGAATATTGGTGTGCATAGTCAATATTAGCCTACATGTTATATTTGCAAGTAGTTATGGTAACAATCTTTTCTATCTCTCCGATGGGAGCTAGATTTGGGAGACATCTACTTTTACTTGAATATTCTGAGAAAAGTTTCATAAGATTACATGATGAAAAGAGCACCAGTACATTTTTGTTTAAAAACATCTATCCACCCAACACGGCAATTATTTTTATGAATAAATGTATTTCCTTTTCCACATACCATGTAGCAGTTTTGTTAGCCGAAGTTCACCCTGCACGACTTTCAAAGTTGTCAGATCGCAGTATTGTTATACTGTACTACATGACTGACCGGCAACATGGGGTCACACACTACAAGATCTTTCATCGGGAGGAATCCCCCGATGAGGTCTCCAAACTGTGTTTTGTCATGAAAACATGCCAGAAATGTGCGGTATATGAAGTGATGCTATAAGTGAGACACATTGCTGATGTTGTTGTTGGCATATGTGTTCACAAAATTGTCTGTTTCCACCGGTTTCCACACTCTTTTCTACTATTTATTCCTCTAGGTGGAACAACAACTTTGCCCTTTGTTGCAAATGCAGCACATACATGAAGTTCCCGTGTCTTGCGCTCTCATTGGCTGAAGCTTGTGGCCTGTAGACCCCGACATGTCATATCTAGCATGCTAAATATCTGGGCCTTACGCGCGAGCGCCGATGTGCGAGCGGCGAGCCAACGCCGATTTGCCTCTGATCTGGAGTCAGGGGTATTCAAAAACTGTCGGGGAGCTGAAAATCAGGGCTAAAGTCGTGTCATGTGAACTAAGCATTACTTGGTATTGTAGTGGACTACACACAAACTGTAGGTTAGCAGCAATCTACCACTGTTGTGTTTACAGAAGAAAAAAAACAGAAGCAGATCCGCCAATGTCATTGTTTATTAGAAAAAAATCTATTTCCATCAGCCTTTATCGCAACTTCTTTTTTTATTTGATACACCAGCCATCCTCCCTCAGCCAAGCAGAAGGACACATATCACACACTCACCACTTTCATTATTTATACCTGAAGCAATCTCAGTTTCTCCATTAATATTAATATTGATTTCAAGTTTTGGTAAAATATAGGATTGAACAGCAAAGATGTGCAGATGTAGTTTACAGGCCGAGAGGTTCTTCGAGGGCATGGATGTTGGCGAGACAGTGTGTGTATTTGTATCTGCGTGTGTGTGTGTGTGTGTGTGTGTGTGTGTGTGTGTGTGTGTGAATAGCCCTTTTTATGTACTGTGACAGACCTCATTCATTCAGGTCAATATTTATCCAGTCCTCCAGGCTCACCGGGGATCCTCTTCTCATCTATTTCATCACTCCTTTGAGACTCTCTGTGTAAGTGCGTGTGGCTCGTGTGTGTGTGTGTGTGTGTATTCAGGATATATATTTCTATCTCCAAAAAGATAGCGAGGAATGTGTGTGTCTGTTTGTGTGTAGCCTCCCGTGTATCTCCTCCCTGGCAGAGGATGGAGCATAGTTTGGCTCCTTTGCCAAATTCTTGTTGCTTGTTTTTTCCAGCACTGTTCTGGTAGAGAATTGTTCTCCCAATGCAGCTAATGATGCCAAATGTGCTTTATGAAATCTGATTAGTAAAATTTGCATTTCCTCGTTGTGACAACATGTTGTGGAATTTAAAAAAAACAAAGTTACATAAGGCATTTCAACATTCAGCAAATGATCAGAGTAAGAACGCCTTATGGCACAATATAAAACAGAATGGAGCTTATTATGTTACATTTTTTTGTTCACACTATTACAGCGGTATCAGTTCAGTGCTGTGGTAATTTTTGCGGCAGTTGGATTGTGGATATTATTCAGTGTTCATGGTGTTCTCCCTCTGCAAATGACACAAAAACTTGTGGAATATGATATAGTGCTAATTATGGTTTGAATGAAAGTCAAAGACATGATGGGTTTCCTCATACTTTAAGGGGTTTTATGAAAAATAAATAGGTGATTTTGTTCCGTTTTAGATCTTTGAAAACAAAAGAGCTGCGGTGCATTGTTCAAACTTCTGGACAAACACAAACACCTGCACACAAGTCTGATTTGTGAAGCCATTTCACATAATGTTCCTTAACCCTAAATCCTTTCAAATCTTAAGAATGTCTCTATGACATTTGATTTTTGTGATTAAACAAGTATCTAGACTTTCTAAATACTAATAAAAGCATGCTAACATGCTCACAAAGTAACCCTGTCTCCTACAAAATTACGTTCCCATACAACTAAACTGCATTTTCAATTACGTTTTGAGGGAAACATATTTTCTCCCAGATTACGGCCACAGTTTTAAACAGTTTAAAAAAAAAAAAAAAAAAAAACGCAACAAAACTACTTTGTTAGGTTTAGGCAACAAAACTACTGGGTTAGGTTTAGTTAAAAAAGAAAAAAAAATCATGTTTTGGCTTAAACTTACTGTTATTATGCCACACGCATAACTTATGATAAGTTAACATTGACTTTTGGTTTCACACGGGACACAAATAGTGGTCTCCTGGGTGAAAGTCCTGTGTTTGTTTGACTCCTACCCCACCACCCTGACCTCCTTCCTACGCGGACTACAGCAGACTGTCATTACAAAGGTATTTGTTATACGAATACAACAAACTTGAAACATAATTCACAATGCAGTTTTGTTGTATGCGAACGTATGTGCTGGTGTTTAGCAGGTATAATGTTTACCATGTTCACCATCTTAGTTTAGCATGTTAGCATGATAATATTTTGTTTTTAATTTGCCCTAAACGCAAAGTGCTGAGGCTGATGGGATTATCATTAGTTTTGCAGGTATTTGATCAAGATTTACAATGGAATCTATTCAGCAGTTGTTGAGACATTTCACTAAAACCAAACATGCTGGACGGTAAATTATAAAATAGGTTTTCAAGGGCCGCATAAAGAGAGCACACACACAACACGTACATCGCTTAAAATTCACCTTCTTCTGCCATCTTTCAAGATGTTGAACCAGATGCCAACTTATCACACAGGTGTAATACCGTCAGTCCCTGATCATGCTGACCTTCTCCGCTCAATGAGGTTGTGACAGTCAAGCTGATATTCGTTAAAAAAAATTTGAATTTTGAGGAAGAACTTTAATTCTCTCGTCTCCTGGCTGACCACAGGGACTGAGATATAGATGCAGACAGAGCTAACAGCTCAGCAGACTCTAATTAGCGGGAGGCGTGAGCCAGCCTCTCTCCTACTAATCTGTCACCTCACTGGGTGCTAGATCCGATCAAGAGGGAGGCAAGAGAGCAGGAGATACGGGGAGAAACAGAAGACGGCCTGAGGGGTGTGGCGGCGGGATGTGAGGACGCCAAAGAGCGACTTAATTTGAAAGAAAATAATTTGAAACATCCACCTTTCCCAAGCTACAGCCTCAGAAAACTTCATAGTCATATTATAGCCTCTGTGGCGTGATCTCAGTAACAATTTAATGTTATATTAAGGTTGTTCATCTCAAGATTATTGGATTGCATTGATATATTGTAGGATGTTCCTGCAATTTGTTCCAGTTTATAGCCTCATTGTCTTTTTTCATGAGGCTCTGCCACAGCAACCTCCCACTCCATCTGTGCACCCTGACTGGATCCACCATGCTCCCTTCGCGCTTAGCTCACCACTTTAACTCAACATACAGCTCTGACATATCATCACCTTTTAAAGTGGCTGTAGCTATTGTGTCAGCAAACAATTGTCTACATCCAGCGAATACAGAGCAAATAGCATGCATTTGGAGTCGTGTTTCTGTAAGTCCAATAGGCAATCTCCTTTATCTTTGTGCGACATCGCTAGAATCCAGCTGCGTGCAAGGTAAGCAGCTTGTGACCTTTCTGGCTGACGATGCAAATAAAGTCTGTTCAAATTTACAGAGATCTCACACATGTAGAAATGCATTTTCTGACATTTTTGTAGTTTGATGCTTTGAAATCAACAGGAAAACGGTAATACAGTGGTAGATGTTTTTTAACTTTTGCAATGGCTGATAAGATAAACAACAAGCTTTGGCACAATCTTCTGCATGATTCAGAACCAACCCAAAATTAGAGAGAGAGAGACAGAAATCGGTCAAAAACAAAAGTGAACATTGGTTCAGAAGCCTCCCCATAGAGATAACAAGGGATGGAGTTTCTTTTGGACCAAATTTAATGTTTGGAATATATCCAAAAGCAGGCAGAATTGGATAATAATATGTATTTCAATTTGTTTGTTTTCACTTTGACTGTGTACGGTGACCTCTAATAACGTAGCAATGTATTAGCAAGGTAGTCTGCTTCCACTAAACATAGTCCTGAGACTTTGCAGAATTGGGGCTTTAAGAGAAATAAGGCCAAGTAACGGTTAGCTCCAACATCCATCCAGACAGATCAACTTACTTCACTCCTGAGAAAAAAAACTTGGAGAGAAGATACAAGGGATTTATCTTTTCATCCGAGGAGTCGACTCAACAGCTGCGAACTTGGAAATCAAACTTTCCCTCGTGTGCACCACTTGCGCATCTTCTTTAATTCTCAGACCAACCATGAGTTATCTCTGCCTTGGAGCACCATTTCAAATCAGATCAGCAGCAGAGTTCAAATGAAGCTGAAAACGTTCACAGTTGGCTTCTGCAACCACGCAGCGCTGCTATAATGGAGGTAGGCAGAGAATGGTTTTCTCTTGACATGAGGGAGGCTCTCTAGTCAGCAAAAATTATGATTAAAATGCAACCAAAACATGATTAAAGCACCACTGCAGCACGGCCGCTATCACATCAACTTTATAAAAAGTTAAGGAGAAGCCAGCCAGTGTGCTATCTATCTATCTATCTATCTATCTATCTATCTATCTATCTATCTATCTATCTAAATTAACTTTGTAAAATCAGACTTTCTTGCATGCATCATTCTCTTCCGTCAAAGTTTTTTTTTTTCAGGCCAACCATGACTTCATTCTGCCTCGCAGCTCCATTTTAAAATCAGACCAGCAGCATCAGACTTCAAACGAGGCTGAAAACTTTCACAGTTGGGTCCCGGAGTCGTGCACGGCTGGTGTTATGAAAATGAACAAAGAACAATGGTTTGCATGGCATGGGGGAGACTCTCTAGTGTGACAAAAAAAAAAAAAAAAAACACTTTGAAAACGAGACGACACACCCCAGAGGCAGTATTATTACTTAAACTGTGCAAAAGCCATGGAATAGACCATGGTGTGGGCTTACTTCATGCTATATACTGGCAGCAATATGTAAAGGAACAGTAAGAGACTTTTAAATGGCAACTCTGACGCACAATGCAGATTACAGGTAACACTAATAACAAGGAATCTGTATGTGAAATTAATTCTACCATTAGCACCTGAGCATCTGCGAAAATGCTGATACGTGCCAACCCGCAACAGGTTAAAGTAACAAAGTTAGCTATAGCTAAAACACGCTACAAAATGGAAACATTTAAGGATAACTTTGGAATCTTTTTTTATTTATTTTTTATGTTTTTGGCCTTTTTGCCTTTATTAGATAGAGACTAGATTCAAACCCTGGGCCGCTGCAGTAAGGACTCAGCCTTGGTAGTTTGCACAGATATTCATTGAGGGTGTAATGTCATAATCTGGAGGGAGGTCTCTACAAATCGGGGTTGTGTTGTTTGAAAGATTTACTGTAGGAATTTACTAGATTTAACAGCTTATTTAGGTGGACTGGCAAAACTAACAATATTACAAAATTGTTAGTACAAAATTGTAACACTTTATAGACATGATACTCTAAATGTTACATGGCATATCTTCTACAGAACTATATATAGTGGACATCTTTATATTTTCTACAATAACTTGGTTGTTACAAAATCAAACAGCATAAAATATCTTACCTCCTCCTCCTGCTCACCTTCACCCTTGTACGTTTTCTCCCTCCATCTTCATTCTCCCGTTTGTCTCCTTCTTCATCCCCCCTTTTATCCTCCTCTTTAATACTTTCTCTTATCTTCATCCCTTTATCGCCATCTTTCGCCCCCCCACCCCCTCCACCCCATACTTTATTTCCCACCATCTCCCTCTTTTATCTCCTCTTCCTCATTCTCTCCCTCGTCCTCTCCTCATCCTCCACCCCAGGATAATTTATCAGTATAAGAGCTGACTAAGCAGCTGTTGGTGTTATCGTGTTTTTTTTTTTTTCATACGTTGACAAGAGAAACAGATACAATCGATAGCCCCACAGGGCCACGTAGGAGTTTCATAGCTACCAAGAGAATTAGCAAGCAGATGGATTTCAGAGGCTGAGCATTAGCTGCTGTAGCTCAGCACAGACCCAGACTCCCTTAACTCCAATTCATAAAACCGTAGAGAGGGCTGTTGGATTATAATATTTATTAGTGTCTGCAAAATAAACAGGATAAACATGTGGCTATATCCCAAAAGCTCCACATGCTCACTGGAGAGGGAGAGAAATTGTTAGATCTGGAGGGGAGGCAATAAGTCTTTTTTCCACAGATATCAGATATTTGGAAAAAAAATGACACAAATGTTACTTTAGTAGATAAATGAAACACACACTGAGAGGCTACACTTGATAACCTCAATGCTGGTCAAATCAAGATAGGAAAAGATTTAGCGCCATAGGACTCCTGGAATCAGCCTCCAGGTCTCAAAGCTGCAAGAAAAGACAACAACAAATAAGTCTTTTATCCGGCTTCCCATAGCGTCGTTAAACAAACACTTGTTAACCTGCGCTGTCCACTGCTGTTACGTGGATGTTATCTTGCCGGCCGCTCAGTGTTGTTTACCGTTCCATTTATTGTCTTGCAGTATTTGTTTTATCATAGCTGGTTCTCTAAAGCGAGCACATGAAATCCAATTTTACCCCATGGGCACAATCTGATAACATTTTAATTCCCAAAATGTAAATCTAGCTTCACTATCTGGTGTGGAAAGTTTGTGAAAGGCTTTGAGCTTTTTGTCTCATATAAATGATGGATGTCCACTCGCTGTGAGCTGCTCCCGGATTTATTTATCGATGTTGACGCATGTGTTTCAACCCACCATGTGGTCTTCATTGTGTGGGATGAATAAAATCACACCCAGGATACGCCGAGCAAACATTTCTCCTTATCTGATATTTTTGTCTGCTTTTGAGTGTGTTTAACCCCCTCTTGTTTTCTTACACCCCACAGGGACAAAACAAACAAAGTACAAACAAAAGTACCGTTGGTGGATTATTCCCCTCATGTCAATTCAAAATAGTTTTTAATTTATATTCTTACGCGGTGAGAGAAATGTGCAACGTTAATGCAGCCAAATTGTGCCACCCAAAAAGTAAATTGAATTAAAGATTGACAAAAATTGATGTAAAGCGGTCCTGTTGTGTCTACTGTTATTAACAAAGCGATAAACGCGATTTGTACGCCATGTAGTCTGTATTGACTGCAATGTAAATGCATCAGCGTAAATATGCTACGCTCAGAGCTGGTGACGTAAAATAAAAAGTGAGAAAGACCACTTATCGTGGGAGGGTGGATAGATCCAACAAACACAGGGCTTTCAACCAGGAAACCAGTGGTCGAGACCAGTGTGCTGTTGAGTTATTTTCAAGTTACGTTAGTGACGTTTGTTGTACATATTTTACTTAGTTTCCATACTTATTTTAAGCCCAACCATGATGTTTTGTCTAAACCTAACTAAGTGGTTTGGTTGCCGAAACCTAGCTGCAGCCATCACCATTGTTTTGTTGCGTGGCGTTCAAGTGACACATAAGGCTAAAATGTGTTCTTGTGACACTCAGAATGTCCTTGTAATGTTGTGCTATTTATACGCTTTCCCATGAGATCGGGTTGGGAGAATTGATGGGTCAAACAAACATAGGACTTTTCACCCACGAGTAACAAACATACTTCTTTTACGTAACAGATTACTTATTCTAACCCAAATCACAATTTTTTCTTAAGCCTAACCCAGTACTTTTGTTGCCTAAACCTAACCAAGTAGTTTTGCTGTGCAAGTAAACCCAAAACTAAGTAAACCTATTATTTTGAAAAGACACTATGCATGTAACGAGCGGAAACATCCCTGACACTTCCAAAACTGACGCTAAAGAGGGAACCTAGAGTATCGTAGTTTCAAGCGTACAGTAGAGCCACTGACAAAGCGTCAGTATTTGATGAGTTGAGAGTGAGAATGTGTTGTGATTGTCGATCTTACTGTAATACAGCTACAATCAGGAAGCCGGCCTTTGGAAACACATTATTCCTCTCAGGACAAAAGTCAATGTCATGCTCTCTGCCAAACACAGTTTGAGTTTTCTTCTCTCTGCATCCTTCACACAGCCACCGATGTCCGAGGTGTTGCAGAGACAATCACACTTGTGCATCGGGCGACCTTCAACCTGCTACAGTTACATTACTTCTTCAATATGTGAAAGATTTAGAGTGAGCAGAGTGAGGAGGGACTAGAAAAGATCTTCAAGGGGGAAAAGATGCACCTTCAAATATGTTAATACAGTTGTTTATTGGTGGTATTTTCATATCTCCATAGATGGAAAGCAAATATATACTGTGTGACATTATGTCTCCAGTGAAGCTGCGATTGATTTTGATAGCAGGACATATTTCTGCTTCCCACAACAGCAGCTGTAAATGTCAGGATTTGGTGTCAGTCCGTCTTAATTAAATATGACCTGCTTCTATCTAGACTGACCATTTTGCACCAACATTCAACAATAATACAGGGAGAAACTTCTCATAGATGAGGCACAGATACAACTTTTATGGCATTTTGCAACAGATAAAAGGCGAGGGGTGATCTGTGACAAACACAGAACAAAACCTTCCTGAACTGTTTGTCCAAAGAATTATACAAAGACCTGAGAGTATTATATCACTACTCACTCCATCTAACAGCTTAACTATTGTGTAGGCGCTATGGTACATAGATAAGACACTTTAACAAGTGTGCAGACATGACATTTAAAGAAATAAATATACCAGCAAACTTGTCTGATGGGGAGGAAAGAAAAATAGAACAGACTGCAATTCTGAAGAAATTCAAAAAACAACAGAAGGCTGGGAAATTAATTTATATTTGCATTCCGAGATGAAATAAATACGGCAGCGTCTATTGATTTTATTACACAAATGGCAAACAATAATTAGTCCAAAAAAGTGAAATAAAAAAGTGAATAAAGCTGTAATTTCAAAAATGGAGTGCTGCAAGCATAAAGAAGCAGATGCAACCAGTCAAATGTGTGCTAATAAAAGACATACAATTATGTCCCTAAGTGTGTTGTAACAGGTCATTTGACACACTCTGATGCTGGCTGTCAAACTCCATATGTCAGGCTTTCTAAAATTATAGAGAGGGGGCAAAAAGAGGAAGAGAGTGACAGCGAGACAGTGACAGCTGCTTTACATGTCAAGAAACAAGAGCTTTATTTGTATTATATGCTTCAGAGAGTGGAGGGGAAAACAGACGGAGGAACAAAGGGATGAAAACACAAAATGAGAAAACTAAAGAGAGGACGAGAACAGAAGGAAGTCGACCAGGAAGAGACTGGCTTGATGAAACAAAAACAAAAAAATAAAGACGGAGTGTCAAAGTGAGAGACAGAAGAGGGAGAGAAAGGGAACTGTAGTGTAACACGAGAACAAAAACAGTGACTGGACATTAATGATTACAAGGCAGGGAGCTGTGGGCTCAGGAGACACAGTGTATAGCCTACAGTATGTGTGTGTGTGCAAGTTTGTGCACAGCTGCTGAAGGAGATCCTATGCAGTTGGCTCTTATGAACAAAACTGCAGTATTAGAAAGATTCAACTTGCCCCAAATTGTTGCCGCAACTTTAACTACACAATTTTGTTCACATTGGCCCCATTCTGTCAATACCTTTATCCAGCTCCCAATTCAAAATAGAGCTCTAACTTTAAAGTGCCTCTCCTAACATAGTATTTACTGTAATTCAATACACAACTTCACACCATCATATTTGACCTGTTATGTGCCCCATCATGGACAATACTGGTTGCGTCATCATAGACTGTACACAAGAAGTGGACGTAGTCACCGTGACGACACCCATTGGTTTGTGGACTGCCGTTTTGAAGCCTTGAGTTCGGCATTTTGGCCGTCGCCATCTTGGTGACACGAGAGAGTGGAGCCAAGTCCAACCGAATGCTGAATTACACATTTTTAGGTGACCAAAATGTTTTTCATGAACTGAAAACACACCGTGAAAGGGTTAAAGTTCTAACACAAAAACACGGACGACTCCCAGACCAGATAACTGTCAATCACAAGGTAGCTAGTACTCTAAATGGGACCATAATTTACTAAATGAACATCATGTTGTATTGAAGAAGACTTGAAACTAGCGATTGAGACCATAAACTCATGTTTTCAATGTTTACAGAGGTAATAAATGAAGTGAGAAGTAGGCTCATTTTCTCATAGACTTCTATACAATCTGACTTCTTTTTGCAACCAGCGGAGTCGCCCCCTGCTGGCTGTTAGAAAGAATGCAAGTTTAAGGCACTTCCACATTGGCTTCACTTTTTCAGACTGCAGAGATTGCCTACTGGTCACTATCCCCAGAATTAAAAAAAAAAAAAAAAAATTGCAATTGCAAACAACTCCTTAATACTGTGAAAGTTATTTCCAATGAGAGTGTCTCATGAAGACGTAGACTAACTAGTTTATTTGACACAAAGAGAGAGAGGACACCAGGCCATACATACAGTATATGCCAAGTTTCAAGGATGAAACAATAAAGGCCAAGACTTATTCCCATTATGGGCCATAAAGACAGCATTGATGCAGGAACACAGGTGCCTAAGTAGCATCATCATACTACCATCAAACCCATACAATAAATACAACATGTATCATCAACACGCCAAATCTAAACAAGATATATTAGAAATACTGTACATGCAAATAAACTAACATTGCAGTCAGTACAGACTACATGGTGTGAAATGCCAATACATCAAAAGCAACAATAGCATTGTTATTGTACACAAAATTACTTAAAAATGACTGTGTCATTATATGGCATTTGGTGAGACTGGGCTGGTCTAACAAACATCCTAATGGTCACACATAGTTTGCTTAGCCTATGTTTTGATGCAAATGAAATAAATTCTGTTTTGGTCATATGAAGTGACAACTTGTAGTCTACTAGCCTTTTCTTAACCTTACTTATGTATTTATTCTTTTTCTCATCTTTATGTGAAGCCAAAATGGCTCAGTCGTCGTTAGTAACTCAACTACAATTGCTACACACTGCTAAACACTGTAGATGGGACATATTAGGACGAATACCAGTGAAAGCAGTGATAGAAAAGACAGTCAGCACTTTTGACATTTGTGGTTTTCAAAGTGGTAAATGCATCTACCAGACCTCTGAATCTAAATAATCAGAATTCACTGAAATAAACTGCTGTTGGGAACCCATACGATTCTTACCCTGCATGCTTCATATCACTGACTGCTGTCTGTATTTACAAGTGTGTACCTGCTTTACTACTGTAAGACTGCTCTGAGCGTGCAGTTTATCCTTAGTCACACAGTGATTTCACCTGGCAGAAAAGGAGGTTAGTAGCATGACAGACTGAAGCCTCGTCTTCCAGTGATTCAGCCGGGCGTTGCTCTAGTTGCTGTGGATGCTGGCGCCTGTTTAGTTGGCTCAGGTCCCATCTCTCCGCCTCATCACATTCCTCTATCTTGTTTTGTTTTCTTATCTCCTTGTCGACGTCCATGTCAATGTTCCTTTTATTGTTTTGTCTCGGGATCTACTGCAAACTCAGCTGTACCGGTGATCCCTCTGTAAACAGCCATTCTTTTTCTGTCTTGAGGCATACTCTACTGCATGGTTTTGTTTCGTGATTGATTTTGGATTAGTTACATAAGTAGGCTTGTCTAACCTGCCAATACTGGTGACGTGCACAGACACATCTGTCTTACTACTATATACAGTACCAATAATGGTACTTTACATACACATAGACATAGATCCGTTAGTGCTTAGTCAGTGATGGTCACTCAGTCTATACCGAATCAATGTAAGCTACTCAGAGGACAGAACCACACAAGGCAGTATTGACAGAGAGACGGAGAGGACTTCTCTCTTTAAAAATTCTTTAAGATTTCTGGTTGATTTGGCAACATGGATTTGTGGTTAATAGGCCGGTTCCCGAGTTGTGTTCAAAATGACGTGAATTGAACACTGGGGGCATCAAACACACATTGAACAATAAAAAGAAGAGTGTGTGTAGAGCAACCAAACCCTGTCAAACATACTGTGGGAGGATTGCATTGTGTTGTTTTAATAAAGATATAACGATTCATCAACTTTATCCCACACCACTTGTTGCCTTCCACATCAAGTCCAGTCCGTGAATAATATGCTTCCTGTGAGTCCCATGTGTGAGGGTATTCAAGCGTAATCTTACGCAGGAAGAAAAACTACTAGCCATAAATAAAATCCAAAAAAAGGGGGTTTGATATAATGAAAAACCTTAAAAAACATTCAATAACACGTCTCCAAAAACAAAGTTGGAAAGGGACATGGTTGAAAATATGGCCACGGAAACTACTTTGGCTTTTGCTTTTTTGTGACATTAATTCAGTTTGATGTAAGATGACAGTGTGTTGTAGTTTTTAATTTAAAATCAATTTGTCACATGTGTTTTAATTAGATGTCTCCTGCTGAAAGAGGTGGTCATAACATGCCTCACACATGCAGCCATGCACATTTCTGGATGTTTTTCAGCATCACAAGCTCTGATTTCATTTCACCCAGCCATTCAGTCCCTCAAGGTGAGAACAAGCCAATTAGTGAACCAGCAGCCAGTCTTCATCCCACAGCCTGGCAACCGCAGGTAACCGGCCACACAGCCAGCAGCTGATAAGTATCGAGACCGCTAGCCAACAGCCAGTTAGCAGCCACCTGGCCGGCCAGCAGCTGGTGACCAGCCACTGAACCAGCCAGGCACCATCAGGCATCTACCAATCTGTCAGCCAGGAAGCCAACAGGGAGCCAGCCATACCACAGAAGGTTCACAAGGACGGCCTCACGGAGACCGGGTGAGGAAATGTGACAACAGTCAGGTGCTTTGAGGTCACAGCATTGTCCGGGCAGGACAGGGAAAAGAATCTTCATTTGGATCTTTCTTTAGGCACATATTGTTCCTCTGATACGTCGAAAGAGCAGGATAACGAGCACAAATAAATAAATGTGTTGTCAGTTAAAGAGAGAGAAAAAATCAGCTAAAAAGTTGCAAATGGTAATTTGTAATAGTCGAATAATGCAACAAACAAACCCTGATAATCAGAATGAGTGACGGAGAAATATAACAGCTGGTAGTCTTAATCCTTTGTTGCAAAACAGTATTAATCCAATCATTCTGTTGGTTTCACAAAGTGATGCTTAATTTTACAAACTGTGTTTTTGATGTTGATGTCTCTGTGGCACCTCACACTATTGACTTAACTGACTAGCTAATTGATGGATCATCTTGTGCCAAAATGACTTTTTCTCAGTGTGCAAACCCATTAAAAGAAGTAAACAAACTGGGCGTAATGCATTCCCTCAGCAGGCTATGATTTAGAAAATTATTATTATGGCCATTAGTTTGCAGCAAAAATCCTGCAAATGACAAAAAAATAGCAAAACATGGTTACTGAATTATCCCTCCATTCAAGTAGACTGTGAGAATATAAGTCATAGGTTTCAAAGCACCGTCATGGAATGAGCTTTGATACGTCATCTAGCATGTATTAGCATATAGTAGCATGTGTATTGTATGGATACAATTTTCTAAACGTCAAATATGCGAACATACTGACAAAGAATAATGTGGAGCAGGATATTGTTTCTGGTGTTGATTCATTTCTATGTTTATGGATGACATCTCATTGTCTGACTGCTGCATATACAGTAAATATGCGTTGGTCTTGGTTTATAATAACACATTAAATCATTGTGGTATGATTTTCTGTAGATTGTCCATTTGTGTTAACTATGATTCCCCTTGCATCGGAAACAAGGGCTTAATTTTTTTGCCACACTAGCGCTATGTTTCTAGGAATGGCAATATCAGTTGGTCATCTGGTCCACCATTTGGTCCGGACTGAAATATCTTATTTGATGGTTTGATGGTCGTGGTCCTTAGAGGATGAAGCCTACTGACTGCGGTGATCCCTTGACTTTTCCCCTTGTGCCACCATGGGGTTGACATTTTCCCTTCTGTTCTTCATTGGATTTATTTGCCATGACGATGCCATGGTGGCACAGAATGTGGCTTTGGTGATCCTCTGAGTCTTCATCTAGTGCAACCAGCAGTCAAATTGGTCCACTGCTTTGGTTTATGACCAAATACCTTCTAAACTAATGAAATTCCCATCAGCCTCAGCTGTACTGAGCTTATTAGTAAATGTTAGCATGCCAAAACCCTAAACTAAGACGGTAAAAGTGGTAAACCTTATGAAAACACTGATGGTCTTTAACTACAGAACTGACAAATCGTACCATATTATAAATACCTCAAACAATAGACTATTTCTTCCGTATTTCTAGTTCTCTTTTCACATCTTTGCTCACCCAACACGAGAAGTGATATGAAAATGTTAAGTGACAATATGATAAACCCAGGTATAGGTTGCCAAAAACCTTTCTGACACCACTATCCAGCCAATTATTAGTTACATCACCATGAACAAAACCAATGGCCTTTAGTCAAAGGTTGCTGAGACATGTCTTAGACCAATCTAAATTCACACTGCATCATTGTGAACCATATAAAATAGAGGCAGTGCTCATTCTTGAAATGTTTTGAACAGCTGAACAACAGTGTTGGCAGCTACATCTATCCCATGTTGGTGGCAGACAGTGTTCTGACCTCCAGTTCCCAGGTACGATAACAAGACGGCTCCACAGTGGAAGATGTCCACAGATCAGAGACACCCACTCCAATCTTGTTGGCTATATTCTCTCACAGTGCACTGATACATGACAAAGAGCAGAGTGAGATGGGAAAATAAAGCCTGTCCACAGCACTGAAGTAGCTCTCTAACTCTCTATCCATGTACTGCATCCAAGGGTCGGATTTTTTCTCTTTATTACAATAAAATCCAATCACACACCAGCCATCTGTTGACATTTCTGATAAAGTGGGCACTTAACGAAGTTTAAATTTCATTTCACCTCAGACTGAACATCTCAGCATTAATATAAGGAGAAGTTAACTTGGCTGGCTGGTTAAAATCCAGAAGACAGATGCCATTAAGTGGAACAAGAGAAAAATCACTCTAAAGAATTTGAGAAATGACCGTATACTGTATTTTTTATTTCTGAATCTTGTACTGTACTTTATGTCTTGTAATACAGATGCAGGCCTTGTTTTTGAAGGGCTAAATGCCAACATATATGTATAGAAGCAGAATATTTCCTTAGATAAAAACATGGAATGACATTGGAAATGATTACATATATCCCTTTTTCAATAAGTTTATACTTTTGGACTGAAGGCTGAGACAATTACAGAGACAAGGACGCACCACGGCACTCGTGTGTGTTTTAAAGAAGGAGAGTGGCTATTGCACGCAATGTTTCTGTAAGACTGAGTGTCCATATAACATTTTTATTTCTGACATAAAAGTGCTGGCAAGGCACCGGAGAGAGCAGCCCCTCTCTGAAAAGTTCAGAGATTTTCAACTAGAAGTGTTTGGAGCATCAGCACAAAAGTGCTCTGAAGAAAGAGTTCAAGCTATGGGCACTCAGCCTAAGTTATTAATATAATGATAAATAATAATTTGAATGTCAACGTTATGAATGAAGATTCGAACTATTTGGTACCCTACTAGCTACACAACACTATTCCAGCAGGGGAAAGGCCATGGATGTATTATCCAGGCAAGACAAGGACGACACAGGCAATTTCATTATTTTATCTTTACCAGTACGCAGTGTAGGATGCTGCACAATAATTTGGGGAACAATAACTTAGGGAAAGCTTAGCCTTCTCTAGCCTACATTACTCGCTACCCCAAGCCGTAGTGAAACCAAAAGTCATCACATTGACTTATTTTAAGTTATGTACATAAGTTAACTTACGTAACATACTTAACTTACATACGTTACATAACACACATACTTATTTTAACCCAAACCATGATCTTTTCCTAAACCTAAATAACTAGTTTTGTTTTTATTCACAATGTTTACCATGTGTTTGAAACTGCGACCGTTTCACAATGTGCGGGTAGGTGCAATTTGATCCATTTTGCTCCGTCTGAGGCACTATAACGGTAGTGGTAACAACTTATAACTGCCATTTCATGGGCTGATGACATTCAGAAGGGGTAAACTTGATTAGTGGTTTCTGCCCACCTATCCCACACCATCTGAATATTCCCAACCCTCACCTTCTGTAGACTTGAAATGTGAATCTGCTGAAATTTGGCCAGATTAAATTTAAGTCCGATATAATGGATTGCATTAATGACAAGTTTACATGGGGAAAAAGTCAGTTGACTACGGGAGGAATTCAGACCAGTGAACAAACTGGAAGCTGACTCTTTAATGCTAGCCAATTAGTCAGCAAGGATAGATACGAGTGGTTATTTTTGACTTTTTAATTCTCCTAACCAGCTACAGTCTTTGGACTGTAGGAGAAAAATGAAGTTCCTGAAATTAACGCATTCAAACATAGGAAAAAAAACATTAAATCCACACAGTAAGGCCCCAGGCGGCTGGGTTGGGTTCAAACCCAGGACTTTCTTGCAGCGAGGCAACTGTGCTAACCAAACAAACCAGTGCTAGATGAATAGCACAGAAAATCACAGGCATTATTATTCACAGCCTTTTCTCCATGTTGAATTCTAGTTAATACCCAAAGTAAGAGTTGGAAGTACGCCTACAAACTGTCCATTAAAGCTCCCAGTGCTATTCTAATTCACCACTGCTGCCAGGGGCCAGCCCAGCCGGCTGTGCAAGTAAGCAAGCTCTTATTTTGTAACCTGCACGTACAGGATAGAGCAGGTGTTATGTGATGCCCTTCCTCATGACACACTGCCTCAGGGTAGCTCGACACTAACTTCAGTGGAAACAACACATTATGCAAGAACTTCACATACAGTCTGGACACAACACAATCTACTTGTGTGTTAGATCTGTATATTTGTCCATGTCAGGAGTAGCCGTTGAGTTATCACCTCATGTCCTCACCACCACACCGTCTCTGGTGTAGATTCCAGACATTCATCTGGCAGCCCCAAACCACTAACTCTCCACAGCAGCTGTTAGCGCTGCTCAGAGATGAAATGCTACCACCTTGCTGTCCAGGTTAATCAACCAATAACTGCTGTAAACCACAATCTCTGCCAGAAGGCTGAAAGGGCCGCTGGGTAAAAGCTCGACAACGACACACAGAGGAAGCTACAAATGTAGACAGTCAATTCACTGTCCTCTATCGATGTCATCACAGTGAGAGAGTATTGTCATTAACAACTGTCTTAAATTGTATACCTTCACGTGACATTAACCTATGATGGATCAAGTCTTACTTTTTTGGAGATAAATAAAATGAAGGTATGATTCATAGGAATGCCCTTCGAATTGCAGGTTGAACTTACTTTTATTTTTTTTGTTGGAGATAATAGGAAGCTTAGCGGAAGTTCAGTCAGGAAGACACTTTATGCTCTCAATCAGATGTAGTGTGATCATCTGCATAAAAAGAACACCTTTGTGGCCCAGTGTACATACTAGTACCCTCATTGGCAACTAATTGACGATAAAAAGTCCCTTCTCTGCTCTTCCCAAAAAAGTCAGACTACCCTACCCTTAGTGAAAAAACAACAACAACAACAACGACAAAATAAACCTCCCCTCATAATGAATACAGTCAGTGAGACACAGGGACTTAACTAGAGACAATAAACCCCAAACCCAAAGAAAGCACACCCCCTAAAATTGCAGCCATAGGCATTGGATCCCTGGAAAACAAGCCCACGGTTGCTTATAATAAGCAGACATGGGAAACATTAGGATTGCAGAAAAACAACAACAACAAAAAAAAGTAAGAGAGGGAAGCAGTGTGAGAGGAAAGGAAAAAAAAAACATGATGGAGAGGAATGGAGGGGGGGAAAGCAAAGGAGAGGGGGAAACTGACAGAGAGCAGAAGACTGGTGAGAAGAGAATTATAACCACTGTATGTAATTACTGCAATAACAAGCTATTCACCCTGTGTGACCAATTTTTATTGGGCGATGTGACAAGGGGGAAGGATGGTAATTGCTGTCCTAAGAACAATGCAGATTAAAAAATTGATGAGCCCATCAAGTTAGATGACTGCAAAAGTGTGTGTGTTTACTGTATGTGTGTGTGTGTGTGTGAGACAAAAAAAAAAGAGTGTGTGTGCAGAGTATCAGCAGAAAGGGTGTGTGTGTGTGTTTTTGTGTGTTTGAGTGCTTGTTTGGTAGATGACAGTAAATGACAGCTGCTGGGTTGTACAGGGTCTCAGAGCTTGTTAAAGACTGACCGGGGATAATGGAGTGGGTCTGCTGACTGTTCACTCTGTACACACAAACACACATACAGTATAAACACACACACACGCACTTTACAGTATAAACAATCAGTACGTCAGTTTCTGTTAGAAAGTTGTAATGACTTCTACTCCAGTTACTGTCAGGCAGCTTTCAAATTTTATTTATTGTGACTGATCTGCACAGGTTGAAACCGTGTTGTGGTGTGTGTGTGTGTGTGTGTGTGTGTGTGTGTGTGTGTGTGTGTGTGTGTGTGTGTGTGTGTGTGTGTGTGTGTGTGTGTGTGTGTGTGTCTGCTTCCTGTATTACTATCTTTGTGAGGATCAATGTTGGCCGGTTCTCACATCTCCAAAGGTTGATTTATGGTAAAGTCTTGGTATAGGAGCTAAGGTTAGAATAAGAAGAGTTTAGTCTCATACACTGTTCGTAGCTATACCTACGAAAAGTAATGCACTGTGATTTGCGTACATTCCACAAAACCAATTTGTGCGTAATTCACATAATCGTGAATGAGGAAATATAAAGAGCAGCCAACACCACGTAGGGGGGAAGTCGAGGTGGATGGGTGGGTCTAAAAATACCAGACTTTCGCCCAGGAGACCAGCGTTCATGTCCTGTGTGAAACCAGAAGTCAGCATTGATGTAATATCACATAACTTACGTACTTAAGTAACTCCACTTCCAAAGTTTTTTTAAGTCAAACCCCAATTTTAAACTAAACCTAACTAAGTAGTTTTGTTGCCTAATCTTAACCAAGTCAATTTTTTCCTAAACTTAATTAACTCATTTTGTTGCCTAAACCTATAACCAAGCAGATCTTTTCCGAAACCTAAATAGTTTTGTTACCTAATCCTAACCAGGTCGATCTTTTCCTAAGACTAACTAAGTAGTTTTCTTGCCTAAACCTAAGGAAGTTGTTTCCTGTGAAGACAGAAGTTTATTTTGAAAAGATTGCATGCATGTAACGAGCGGAAATGTACACATGTTGCTGGACATTCATAGGAAAACGAACGAAAAAGGAGGAATATCTTTTTTGTAAGATCTCTTACGGACCATTGCATGAGAATACGTTGATTAGATTTAGGTTAAGTTTAGGGTTGTGATTAGGTTTAGCCATGTAGGTGCAATGATCAGGCGTTACGGAACGCATTATGTCAATGAAGGTCCTTAGAGATACAAATGTGTGTGGGTGTCAAAAATGTAATTTCAAAGGACTCTAAATTTTAAGATTTTAATAATATATGTGATATAGCTGTAATATCAAACAACATGAAGCACAGTCCTTATACTATATACAGTAAATATGTATAAACATAAGGAGATGTCAGTACACTGTGATTTATCTTTTTAATTTTCACTCAATCTTGTGTGTGTAAGTCTGCAGTTATTTTTCCCATGGCTGTCAGTTTAAGTCACGTAGACCTGTTTATATATATGTATGCCCCATCTACGTACTGTATGTGTGAACATGTTAGGTGTATGTGAGTGAGTGTCTGTGCAAAAGAGCCATTGCGAGTAGATTAAATATTGGAATGAACAGACCATGAAATAGTTTCTCAAAATCTGATGACTCTCCAGCTGTCTGCAACGGTTATGTGTGGATGGATTTCAGGCTTTTAAGAATGTGTAAGAGTATTTTTTACTGTATGTGTGTGTGTGTGTCTGAGAGAAATACTTTGTGCGTGTTTGGGTGCATAAGATTGCTACTTTGGGACTCATTCCTGTCACATTGAACAGAGGGATTTCACATTTCTCTATGCATCTACAAGATCAGTTTGTCTTTGCTTTAAAATATTTGCATTGAAAATGTGCGAGAGTGTGTGTGCACATGGGCGTTGAACAGTATTCCATTTGCTGGCTCATTTACCGCAGGTCTGGTCAGGTGGGCTATAAATTTAGCAGTGTGTGTGTGTGTATATATGTGTGAGCGTGGGTTGGCTTGTTGTGTGTTGTTCCTCCCCCGAAAAAGCATTAATGGCAGGTTGTTAGACTCAAAGACAAATCAAGGTCGAACTTTCCAAAGACAATACAATAACTGGGCTGAAAACTGCAGGCTGTACTAGACTGGAATAGGTGTTTCAGATCCTTACATTCAGAGTCAATTCAAAGTGAATAAATTTAGGTTCACCAAGAAGATGAACCTGTGAAAGTACGCCTGTCTCATGTACGGACCCAACAGCAGCTGCTCAACATCGACCAAAAGTCAAGAAATATGGTATACAAAAACGTTGAATCCATCCTCACCTTAAATTAAAAAAAAATCCTAACATAATTATTGACATTAAAGTGCTATATGTTATGTTTCACTGCTCTTAAAGTTATTATTTTGTCACTTTTGCATTACGTATACGCTTACTTGCACTATACGTCAATCTGTGTGAACCTGTACAAAAGGTACTACATAAATAAACAACTGATGGATTGTTTGATAGCAGGTTTCAGATGTTACTACAGGATATTGGCAACCATACGCAGTGTCCCTCCATCATGGCAGAAACAGTCTACAGTAGTTTTATCAGGCTGCACTTTATGGATATAGGCTACAATCTATTTTTATGTTCCAGCTGTCCCAAACCAGGGTGGCTTCTATAAAGACCATTAGCTTTCCAAAATGGCTTGTTCGGGTGATAGTAACGGTTAAAGACCTTCAACACTGTAAAACAAAAAAAAAAAAAAACAAGCTAGCTGGAGGGGGAGACAGTAAAACTCTTTCAGAGGCATTTCTATAAACATAAACTATAACTATAAACTTTCTGAGCAACTACACAGGATGCAATAACAGGAACACCTGAATATTACAAGTTCTGATCCACAATCACAATTTGAAAGCTAATGTTTGAGACACAGGTAACAGCTGTACTTAGAATACTCCAGGTTTATCTTTACCACAGACCTTACTTTATTTATAAATCAACAAACCCAATGGGAGGAAAAAAATTCACAAAAAAATAGTTAAAAAATGCTGAATTCATTCTTAGATTTGGATGAAGAAAATGTACAATTTAAAAAGGGTGTGGCACACTTTATTGTTGTCATGAATATGATTGAAAATACTATGGAAATATTAAATAATCAAACAGTGGATTAACTAACCCACTTTTTTTAGTTAATAGATTATATAGTCACTTTATTACACAACATATTAATCCTGGTCATATTTTATAGTGTTTATTGCAATAAAAGTTATTTTCCTTTTTCCAGGGTTGCAAGAGATGTAACGCCAGCTGTTAACAGCTGTAATAAATGTTAGAACATGAGTTATGCTGTATATGCTGAATAATGTAAAAAACAAACTCTGTATAGGCAGATACTAACTATTAAAGAGTAACTTAACAGATACAAATACAAATAACATTCTATTTCGATGATTTACTGCTTTGATCTCGCTAACGCCGCTCCCTCTCTTCATTCACTCTATAGCTCGCTCGACAACCGCTGCACTCTCTCGCCGGGGAGGAGGGGCAAACATTTCAACAGAAATGTTGTGTTTACAAACAGTAAGCGAGAATTGCTGCATAGTATACCTTTAACACAAGTTGAAGTTCAGATGCAATGGTGTACTGTGGAAGTGGACTCATGGTACGTTCAGTGCAAATTGACATCACTGTTGATTTTAGTCTGAGATTTGATGGAATAAACCACCTTTTCTTTACCTCTAGTGTCACCTGTCACTTCATCATAAAACCCCCACCCCACATACCTCACCTTCACTTTTGCTTTCTCTCTGCCTGTCTGCCCTCTCCCTCTCTTCCTCTTGGCAACATGCCTCTCTGGTATCTGATATTGTCCTGTGGTTCTCCTCTGCCAACTTTCTGTCCTAGCTTTGACAGATTGTCCCATGGCAGATGATATCGCTCAACTAGGCCCTGTCACAGAGGGATATGAGCTTGTGGGTGTGTGAAGATGAAACAAGAATTAAATAAAACTTCAGTTTAAAAGAGGGAGAGACTGAGACGGATGAAAAAATCCATGATTTTTTTTTTTTTTTTTGTTAGGGAGTTCAGAATAAACAAAAAAAAATCTGAAACTTTGCTCCAGATCTCTCTGGCTAATAGCTCATTCATGCATCCTTTTGTGGTGGTGCTGTCCATGGTGCTGAACTAAAAACTACACAGTGTTACAAAGGTTTTGTCCATTGCATATACTGTATACAAATATGCAACTCACTGTTTCTTCTCCCTAAATAGATACAGTATACAGACAGGTGGCAAACTAAGTCAAAATAAGTGACCAGAGAGACAAAAACAATACAGATGCTTCCAAATGGGGCACAAGGAATCATGAACATGAAATGACAATGATGTGCATCATATCTTGTGTTCACAATATCCCAACCCAGCTGAACACCTCCAAAAATTAAATAAAATTAAAAAAAACCCAGTGTGTCCAGCATAGGGGCGTCGCAATATACCAGTATTGATGATAACCGTGATATTAAATAACTGAAATATTGATATTGTTTGAATAATACTCATATGATAATACCATGTTTACAATCCTGGAATCCAGCACACACAAATATATATAAACTCACTCCCACACACGCTCCAAATACAAATGCAATTGTTGATATAAAAGTTAAGCTATCACTAAAGGCAAGTATTATATTAAAAGTCTTTGGTTAAAACCAGGAAGTTCAAGCAGTTTATGCTTTTTTAGGCAAACTAAATGTAAATTCTCATCCATCCCTGACACAACTGCAACAACAATTAATTTTAATAATTTGTTTATTTTCAATGCCCATTTAGCTGTCCATTCTTAGTAAGATGATATACACCAACTATAATGCTGAAAACGACCCTGAATTGTTGTCACTGGGTAACGAAATAGGAACAGTCTTATTCTTCTCTCCTGCCAACTTTTGTTCTGGCATTGGTTCAGCACTGAAATGAAGTGAGGAGAGATGAGAGACCGCCACCCCCGATGCTCAGCAAGGGATTAATGGCTCACAACCAAATGACATCAGTGGTCACCAAGTAGGTGTTTATTTCCATAGTTCTGAAATATTGAAGCAATTTCATCATAAAATCTAAGCCATTTTTTAAAACCCCAGTAGATAAAATACATTCTTCAGATAGATCGACTATGTAGCAAGTATATGATAAATGCAGGTGCTATAAAGCTTGCATATGAACAATCTAAACAACACTGCAACTAAAGAGTCAGGCCATGCCAGCAACATAATGTCTGTCAGGATCCTACCAATACACACAAACAAAAAAACTTTTATCTATTTAATTAAAACATTATCATACCAAGCACAATACTGATAAAGTGATATCCGGCTAATTGATTTGTTCTTGGCAACAACAATGTTCAGTTGCAGGGTATCAGAGGTGAATGTTAACAGCTTAACTCACACAAGACCTTCGCTGGACCAGAGCCAAGAGCCAAAAATACTCCATGCATGCAAATGCAAAACAATTTTTTTTTTCTTTCCCCAAATGGTGTAAACAAGTTCATCCCATGAATGTTGATGCAAGTTAAGATATACAGGGGGTGGACAAAATGAGAGTAAAACATGCAAAGCAAGGTCATAAATATCCCAGCAATAACTTCTCGCTTTGTGAATTTTATCATGTTTGTGATTAGTTGAGACTGGGACAAAGAGGTGTTGGGTTTGAGACTGTAGTTTAGTCATTGTGTTGTTGTGAAGTTCATTATATTGAGGTGCTAATGTTGTGTTCACCCCCTTTCATCCCCTTTGCATGGGAAAGAATATTAGTAACAACTCAAATATTCACAAAAACAAACCAACAACACACTGATTCAACCCAATATGCAAAAACACAAAATGAAACAAAAAAAATAAAAACAATAAAAAGCATGTTGAACAGAGTGTTATGCATAAATTAAAGCATGACACAGGATAAACCACTAAAGGTTATAATAACTTATTTTAGTGGTAATAGCCTCAAATCATGATAACATCAAAGACTGCTGTGCCTATGCTACATTATTGTGAAAGTTGTGCCATGCAGAGTGGGTATTACTTATTATACAAATTGTACATTTTTACTAGAATACTAAATACATTTACCCATCTTTCCTTTTTACAGTAAGTGCACTACAAGTTTGTAGTGTAATATATCTAGAAATTTGACAACTTACACTGAAAGGATATAGATTCCTTCTTGAGACAGAATATTGACTATGGGATGCTGCAAACACATTCCCATTCCTAACTCCTCACATATGGATGCTTGGTCAAGACCCCTTGGCATCACTTTAGGCAACAAAACTACCTGGTTAGATTCAGGAAAAGATCATGGTTTGTGTTGAAATAGGTATGTTTGTTAAATAAGTTAACCCTCCTATTATCTTTGGGGTCAATTTGACCCCATTCGATGTTTAACGTCTCTAAATAAATGATTGACATCATTTTTTTTTGCTTCATATTTAATGACTTTTCCTAATTTAATGGGGACAACTGGGTAAACATAAAATTAAAATGATGATATGTTTTCAATGTCCTGTACACATGCTGTACGCATCGGTGTTCTTTGGGGTCAATTTGACCCCAGGCTGTTTTAGCTGTATAAAACATATAACAAATATCAACATTTTACACACATTTTTTTCATTGAGGTCTGTTTTTCCAAACAGTTTCCAATGTTGGCTTCACAGATAGTTTTGTGTAACAAACCATGTGGTGTGTCAAGTTAGGTGTACTATACCAATCACACTAAATGTGTATCCAAAGTTTTTTTTTTTAATGATACAACCATGTACCACATATCTGCAGTACAGAAGTACAAACTATTTGACACTAAAGTTTAAAACAAGCTAATGTGAAGTAAATACAGAAAGGCACTTTGAAAGACTTCTTCTCTTCCATTACTCAATTTATATACCAACCACTTACATTTTCATCATCACACAATGACCTCCAATCCCATCAGCCTTTTCAACCGTTATTGTAAATATTTTCAAACAGGGATACACAAGTTAATGTCCCGGTTACTCAAATGACTTTCAAATGACAATTTCACGGCAAAAATAACAAAACAGTAATTTAAAAGACTATTTTTGTGCGCCACCTGTCAAGCAGCAACTGCTGGAATGCTTCATCACCGTCTGCTTCATTTCAGCCACCCAACATGTCACAGATATTGAAAATCAATTACTAAGCAGCAGCCCTGAGGAATCCACACACGGCGACAAACACAGACAAGCCCACATACCGTGCATTGTCCTGCTGGCAGAGACAGAGAGTAGGCCGCTGGGAGACGAGAAGTCTCCATCGACCAGCAGTCAAACTTTTAATAAACACATTAAATCCTTATGGATCCTCCCGCTGAGCTGCCACTAAATGGCACTCATGAGGAATTAGCACAAGGCAAGATTAATTGGCTGCCTAGAGAGGAGAAGAGAGGATGTGCTGGAGAGGAGGAATAAAGGACGGCGAATGAAAAAGAAAGGGAAACTGGAGGCGTGGAGGAAAATGACAAAACAAAAATAAAGAAAAAAAGAGAAGAGGCATTGACTGAGACATGAAAAAGAAAGAATGGAAGAGGAGAGAGAAGTGGGGAGTGGAAATAAGAGAGGAAAAGGAGAGAGAGAGTAAAGAAAGAGAGGATACAAATTGTGAGTGGGAGCAAATGCATGGCAAGACTTTAGATTCAGGGTCACCCCAAGGAAACTTAACGGAAAATTAATAACAAAATGTCCAAATTATCATTAAAGATGGATTAGAAACATCTTTATGTTCACTACCCGGCCATTCATCAGCCCGCTATTGTTTCTTTCTGCTGAAAGTGGCAGGAAGTAAAAAAAGTAATTATAAGTAATTCAAAAGTTTCCTTAGAGACAAGTCCTGTCAGACTAGATGATACAAATTGGTCCAAAAAGTAATAGAGGTTGAAGGTCTTTTATTGATTGCATCTACATTTCTCCAAATTCCATGGGAGTGCCACGTTGAATGAGCTCAAATTTCCTTCAAGGTAGAAGGGGAAACACTTTTTCTCCCATAACAAGTGTGCTCGCAATTTCTCGGTACTCGTGTTGAAGGGTGCTGTGGTGGCTGAGTTCTGGTGAAAGTGGCCCCGTGGATGGCAGTTTCCATTAAAATTATTCAGGATTGTAAAGCACCTATGCCTTGCTGAGTGGCTGGTTTGTTGCTTGGTGGGATGCAGTTCTACTTCTGAAGTGATGTTGAATTTTGCTAAAGAAAAATGAACTCAAAGGTCTTGTTTTTGCAGGTTCTGGAAATGGGCAGTACGGATTCGAGAATCTACTAATCAACTAGAATTTTACCAAATTTTAGGGCAATCCACCAAAGAGATATTTCACTAAAAAGTGCAAATATCAACCTCATGATGGCACTAGATAACCTGATGGTTTGTTACACAGAACCACCTGAGAAGCCGTCATTGGAAACTGTTTGGAAAAGTGCAGGCAGTTTCAAAAGATACTTGGCAGGTGATTGGATGAACCATCTGTCAATCAAACTCTTGCCGAAGCCAGTCAGGAGGAGAGCAAAAACATCTTTTCAATTGTGAAAAGCCTTCAGTGCCGCTCTTTGCTATTCTTTTGATGTATCAGCCATCGGCTGTGGCTCAGAGGGTAGAGCAGGTTGTCCACCAATCGGAAGGTCGGTGGTTCGATTCCCCAGCTGCTCTGGGTCACATGTTGATGTGTCCTTAAGCAAGACACTTAACATTACTTACTTACTTAGCATTACTTGAAGCCTGATGAGATGAATTTCCGTGGGATATGTGATCCTGCGATTGTTGCGTGTTCTTGTGACATCGCGAGAATCCAGCTGCCATGCAAGGTAAGGCGCTACGGGAAAAGTCCATGAATAAGGAGACAATGAATGTCTGTACCATATTTTCTTCCAATCCATCCAATAGATGTTGATTTGTCAGGATAAGTGAAAACTATGATCTGCTTGTGGTGATTGCATCTTATTACAATATTTATATAACATTTATAACACATTTTTTTTGAAATGGCAAATTTGGAGTTTTAATTTCATTGCACGGATTCCTGATAGTTGCTATACAGATGAAAATAAGTCTTGAAGTTGAAATGGAAAAGAATGAGCCCTGGGTCAACGGTAGCCTGGAGGTTTGAGAAATACCCTCATGGATTTTCAGGTCACACCTTAAGATCAATGCACTAACTGGTAGGGAAAATCTTGGCAGGCAAAGTGAATAACCTCTAACTTCCCTAGTTAAAGCTGCTTAGTGTCAGCGTATAGCTACTTGTTCCGGGCGGCTCACAAGCCTGACTTTGAACGCTGACTATAAATGTGAAACATTTTCTGTAAGAGAGAGCGTGCATGCTCTGTTGACTTCTGGATGAAAAGAAATCACTTGACGGAAAAGAGCAACTTCAAAGTGGGCACCCTTGTGAAATCACGACTCAGATTTGAACTCAGCGTGGGTTCAAATGTGACTCATAAAAGCTTTATTGAACCTCCTACACCGCCTTGTGATCAGTTTGAAGACACTAATCTTAATATTTATATAGAAGACAAAACCTACCATTTTACATTAACCGCTGACATAATGCTCATAATGTTAATTGTTCCTCTTACGCTCCCCACCAGACTCCATATTTTTTTTTTTCTGGCATTTATAATGATCTTTAATAAAGTCCTATTAAGAAACATAGCGACACATGGCGGCGCAGGCGGGAGCAATTCAATGACATTTACTGTTGCCAGTGTTAAATACTGTTGTCAGATGGCTTGGTCACAGGTGAGTGAACTGCTCTGTTGATTCAAGATCATCTTTGTTAAAACACGCCGTGCCCTAAAACTGGGTGAACAGATGGCTTTACCTGACACACACACACACACACACACTTAACACAAGCTCATGACTTGCCGGGTCAACAATGAAACACATGGTGACGCCTCATTTTGAGGTACACACACAGACACACACTATCTTGGTATAAAGTAAACCTTGGCTTACAGTGACAGCTGCGAGTGTGTATCCTCTGATCTTTCTCAGTGTGTGTATAGATTACACCAGTCAGCGTGTGTGAGGAGATCCGCTTCATCAACAGATGGCTAATTGCTTTATCAATTAACCATGAAAATGTTAATGGAGTCTCATTATTAATTATTTAATTTGATATTTAACTTATTAATCAAACAGAGTGTGAATTACCCCCGAGACGAGGGCAAGTGCGGTTTGAAATGTCAAGTGTTTAAGCTGTGTTAACTGATCATCTAAATATATAGTTTTAGACGCTATGATCTCGGCGGTGTAAGTAGCAGTAATCCAATTAAACCTGCTGGAGTTTATTTACACATAATATTCTTTATAAGTTGCCTTCCTTCCTCACTTCTTTGTTACATGTACCTTAGGCTCATTCATACATAATTGTTCTTGCTGTTTGAACTTCATAATATCTTAAAATTGGATGTTATGCTGCTGCATTTTTTACCACCCATTTACAAATCTCATCGCTTTTGACTGTAATTGTATCTAATTGTCAAGTCAAACAACCATTTCAATCAATGTATTTATATCCCACATAATCAATTTGGATGTAATCCACGTAACCGTGAACCAGGAAGTATGAAGAGCGCCAAACGCTTCGTATGGAGAAGGTCAAGGTGGATGGGTGGGTAAGGAGACTGGTGTTCTTGTCCCATGTAAAACCAAAAGTCAACATTGACTTCCGTATTTCAGTTACGTCACTTCCATAGTTATATTAACCCAAACAATGATCTTTTCGTAAACCTAACCAAGCTGTTAGTATTTCAAACGTAGTTATTGTAATCCCAAACCACAATCTTTTCCTAAACCTAACTATGTAGTTTTGTTGCATAAACCTAACCAAGTTGTTTCCTTTGAGACGTTTACTTTGAAAAGACTGTATGCATGAAATTAACGTAAATTAACAAGTTTTACTAACTATTTGTCATGTGTTGCTGGAAATTAGTAGGAAAACACGTGCGGTTGCCACTTCAACACCAGGCAGCAGCCCGTGTAGAGCTGGTGGGGACTTTGTGTCTTGCTCAAGGAAACTTTAGCAGAGCAGATGGTTTTCAAAAACAAGCTTTTAGCTTTTGAAGCTGTAAGCTGTCAAACGGAACAAACTAATTTGAGACACAACCTCCATCTGAAGACATTAAAAAGAAACGAAGACACTGATGTGAATCTCAAATAAGGCATTGTGTTGCTGGGGAAAAGCTCGGTGTTTGTTCAGCAAAGTAAAATAAACAGTCAATTTGCTCACATTCGAGATGGCAGGGAGGGAACGGATTGTTTTCTAGCATTATCTCTCCAAAATATGAGGGATTTATTTGATTATTTGCTTCAAAGGTCCACTCCATAATTACCATAGGGAGCCCATTACTGGCTTTGCTTACACTGTGATTTATCACCATCTCCCCGAAATGATGCCAAACATGTAAATGAAGGTGATGTCCCACACTATCACAAGGCCTAGAATTTACATACTTGTATCTGTGTGTCCTTGGGATAACAGTAAAATAATGAATAGAAAGAGCACGGCAGGTTTTCAGAAACTGGTTTTAATCGTCATCAAAACCAAAACCAAAACAGGACTGAAAAAATAAATTAGTCAATAATAAATTAGAAGTCTTGTGCAGATAAAATGTCATTCGTCAGGCATGTGTATTTTGTTGGATTGGTATTGCCGCTCACATTATTTTTTTTTCTGGTTAGTGAACATGGACTGCTGGAGGCATTCACTGAAAATAAACAAAAACTCAATCAATTTACTTCAACCCCAAAACTTGTTTACAGCCTTTTAAATAAAAGTTGTGGAGAACTGGGAAGCGTAGAAAGCCTGGCATCAAGTAGTCATCCGTTTAACACTTGCCAGACAGCCATTGTTCACAAAATGAAGTCAGACTGGAAGACCACCAAAGAGTGGAAATCTGGGAGTTTGATTCACCATTGGTTGCAGACAGTTAAGCCTTGGCACCATTTCCTCTGCCAACAAGCATGTCGATCATCCAAAAATCAGACTATTTTCCCCAGTTGTTAACTCCTTAAGGAAATAAATGGACTTATGGTGACTTATTGATCATGTTGCTTGTAGTGCATCATGCCCTAAGGGGGTAAGGAGGGAGAGAGAGAGAGGCCAATAGCTGGAGGGCAAAGATGTAACATAAAAACCTACCTTGAACAAACTTGAAAGGATTATATGAGTGTGAATGTAATCTACAGATAGTGTAATGCATATGCTGAGGCATGTTTGCATAATATGTGTACATAATACAGTACATTTGCCTAACAATGATGACTGTGTTAGTCTTTCAGGCCAGCAAGGACTCCGAGGACTTCATCATCCAATTATAGCGAGCCTGCTAAAGGTCTCAATCCCACGAGTTCTGCAGCTGCCAGCATGAGAAGCGATTGCTCTACCAGTGGGGCTAATTTAAAAGAGCCGCTTCATGTAGCCAAAGGCTAATGTTTCTACCACGAAGTTCAGCCAAATTCTTCAACTCTGTTCCACTGAATTACGGTTTGTTTTATTATCTATCCCATCAGGGATAAAGTGTCCTGTGTATATAAGTGTCCTTATGTCTGTGGGATTGATGATTAGCCACTTGTAGAGTGTGTTTCGTATATATTTTTACTTGGTCATAATGAGTGCAAACAGCACGATGAATTTAAACAAGTTTCCTATGTATCTTTTTCCCATATAGTGTCATGGCCCTATATGGTTTGTTTGTAGTTTGCTAGGAAAACGATAAAAGGAATGGATAACCTCAGAGGAATACAATACCTATGGATCGGACAATTTGGAACCAGTTCTCAACTGGAACCAGTTCTTGATTCCCATCCCTACATCTTACAGAAAAAGTCTAAGACTTTGAGTCGCTGACCTCTGGCTGTCTTGCAGAGTGATCCTTCCGAAGTCGGCAACCTCCGGGCCGACCTCCAGGCTGACCTCCGGGCTGACCTCTGGGCCGACCTCCAGAGCAGTCCTGCCTTTTTCACCGACCTCCAGAGTGGTCCTGCCTAGGTCACCCACCTCCAGAGAGGTCATGCCTATGTTACTGACCTCCAGAGGGGTCCTGCCTATGTTGCAACACATTCTCAAAACCACTATAGTTAGGTTAAGGAAGGAACCACATGGTTGGTCTTAAAACTACTACGTTTGTAAAGTGAAAATGACACTGAACGTTGTGAACTCGGGACACGAACAAACAGCCGATTGTAACGTGAAGTACGGGACAGGAAAAGCGATCTCCTGGAGGAAAGCCTTCAGTTTGTTGGACCCATCTACCTCCCCTCCTGCCCCCCCAGTGTCTGTCTTTTCACTCTTAAAACTACATCACCACACTCCCAGTGCACATTCTTTGAGCATTTATTGCTGCCGTGGATAGATTTATAGTGCTGAAGGGTGCCTTGTGTGGTGGTACCAAACGCCAATGGCCGTGACGAAGCCTCGGTATTTGACGCCCTCGGAATGAGAACCGGCTGGTTGCCAACCTCCGGGCTGACCTCCAGAGCAATCCTGCCTCCATCGCTGACCTCGTGATTATCCTCCAGAGGTGCTCCACCTGTTTGGTCATCTTCCTGACCACTGTGATGAATTACCAGCTGACACAACTTCAGTATGCAAGAAACCCCTTTACCCCGATGGGGGACACAATCTGTTTACATTAAAGTTACTTTGTGCACAGTATTTTGAAAGGTTATCAAACAGATAATCTTCAGCTTTGACAAGTATTTCACAGCATAAATATGGGAATAACTGTCTTACTCTGTGACACATGGATACAGCACAGTCCTCAGTGAATGGCTTTTATGTACTTGTGAATATGTGCAGCTATCGCACAAACAGAACACTGTGGCAATTGCACAGTTGTAAGCAAAATCCTTAGAGAGCCACATTTAAGGCCATGTCTGAAGGAGGTTTTTTTGAAATGAATAAATAATTCTGAGAGATTCAATCTATGTGGATTTCACGGAAGGCAGCTCCTGAGCTGGGACAACACTCATTCGTGTGACTTGAATTTATGCTTTGGTTCAAATTAATTAGAATAGGGAGGTAAAGGTTATGCTCGATGTAAGGCGGGTAAGCAAGGTACGTTTGGGGTAAAGAAAAAGTGACTAGACTAGCAATGAGTATGAAAATGTCAATGTGAACTTGCCTTTGTGATTTATGCATGCATACTACTACTAGTTTTTGCACGACCAGCAAGGGAGAGTATTTTGTCTCTCAACTTTTATATTTCACAGTGCAATGTCACAGGTATGCAGTAGAGGGAGGACGAGGGTGTGCATATAACTTCTGCTTGTGTGTGGTGGACTATGTAATAAAGCCTGAGTAAACAAACAAACAGACAAACAAACATTAGCCAGTGCACGTATCAGTCCTGAGTGATGCTCCGGTCCAGTAAATTGCGAACAACATTCACTTTGTATCAATCGCACACCTACACACAAAGCAGACATCAAACAGTTACAGGTAATAAGTGTCTGCCCGAAGGACTCCCTACAGTAAATACAAACACACCGACCTGCGGGGTATTTATTCAAGAGTTTTTAATGCTTTTCATGTTGCACACACTTTATCCCTTTCATTCTCACACACAGGGAAAGATTGTGCTATCAAACACACTACAAAAGGCTAATTAAGAATATGCATAGCCTGGACTTAACAAGCTCATTTGTCTCTCGCCATCCACACAGCGTTAACAAGGCCCTCTGCTCATTAAGGCCTTTAAGCTGCAGGCCAGACAGCCCCCTGTCAGTTAGCTAACAAGGTAAATGAAGGAGGCAGCCAGTGTTGACTTTGCTTGGGAGGCTGGAGGTGGGAGATTAGCCCGCTTGACTCTGCACCAAGACAGCGGGGCAGGGTTCGGCTGACCCCGAGAGGAGCGCTGACCAAAATTAGCACCCAAAAGGCAGCAATCATGCTGACGGGACGACTCGTGCGTGCATGTGTGCTACGTGCATGTGTGCGTAATGTGTGCGGTCGTGCTTGCGTGTGGGAGGTTAATTACCCTCCTTGACTTATTGCTGTGATGGCAAGGATCAGCCAAAAAGAAACAAGGTCAAACAGTATAATGGTAATTGTAAAAAGACAGGGATCACGCTAGAAAGAAACATGAGCACGTCTTTTTTTCTTGTTGCTGAAGGCCTTTAAAAAAATCTTAAAAGCAATGATGTGAAAAAAATTAATTAAAATGAAATATGGCTCCTCATCTTGGAAGTCATACTGCCTTGATAAATGATGGCACATTGCTAGCTTGTCTATTGAAGAACCATAGATTGACCTCCAAGTCTTAGACTTGTTCTGTGATAAGTAGGGATGGGAATCGAGAACTGGTTCCGGTTGAGAACCGGCTTCAAATTGTCAGATTCATCAGAATTGTATGCCTCTGAGGGTATCAGTTCCTTTTATTGATGCTGGCATGTTTTTCTGACAGTTGTGCATTGCAAATACTCATGCATTCTGACATCAAACTCTGCATCTACGCTGCTGGAAACTTGCAACAAGGAGGAGTCATGGCGGAGAGGAGGAAACGGTCCAAAGCAGATTAGATTTAGTTTACTCCCTTTTGAAAAGGATTGTTGTACTAGGTATCAGTTTTATGTTTTTTCCAAGTTATATCCTTTTAAAGGGACAGTGTGTAGGATTTGGCAGTATCTAGTGGTGTGGTTGCAGATTGCAACCAACTGAGTACCCCTCTGCTCACTCCTTCCTATCCAAGACTGCGGTAAAGTGAGCCGCCAATTGCAAAACCATGGTAACATGTAAGAGGCCATCCTTACCACAGTAACGCTACTTTAGGAGCAACAGAAGTCAGATGGCGGCTAGCAGTACCACGGTTTTGCACTCTGCAGCTCACGTTACCGCCGTTTCACAATCGTGTCAGAGAACTACGGTGGCTGCCAGGTAGCGTAGGTAGGTATCTGACCATTCAGTGTTCTGCAGTGTTTTAACTGCACCTTTTAGTCTCGGCTCAGCTTGCTTGGAACCTCGACCGAGGTGGTACCAAAAATGGAGTGGTTCTGTTTGTACCATCCACAACTTTTGCAAATGGAAACGTAAATAAATAACTGTTCTAATGAGTAACAAATTGAACTGAACTGAACTACTAGGTTCCTAATCTGCTTGCATACTTTTTGGAGCTGGACTTCATCATCCTCCCTGATTGCTGAACTCCACATTCTGTCAAAGTGAGACACTGTGTAAACACCTCCTCTGAGTTGCTTGTATCTGTGATCTCATTCTTACCAATCTTACTGACATTGCAAGAGCATATATTCAGTAGTGTTCCCATGATTTGTAAACTGACTGCTGCTACCTGTCATATTGTTAGTGAGACAGAGGTAGAGTTAATGACAAAGGATACAGACAGACTATTCTCAGACAGACCTTGGATCCTCTATTGCCACCAGCGACTATTTAACTGAGAAAAAGCAAAGTTTTGTAATACGAACAGTTGTCTGACAGATGGAGTGAAAGCCCCGTGGCTTCCACAAACCCATAATCCCAGGGACATTAAAGCTCCTTCAGTCAGGGACACAAATGAGAAACGCACTCCCCATGAGTCTGAGATCGAGATTTATTAAAACATATTGCCACTGCTGCCACCAGAACTAAGCCTCAAACACGTTTTTTTGGCCATGGGCCTAAAGTTATTCTGCCCCCCATATGGCGAACGTTCCAGCATGTCTTAATGAGGCCGGGATCCAAGGCGAGATAAGGTAAGGCAACATAAGATTAACTTTATTGATCCCCGAGGGCCAGGCATGCCAGAGGGGAAATTGAGTCATTACAGCAGCAAAGGCATGGAGGTGTAAGGAGATGGAGGTCGGAGTAAAGGTGGTGTGTTATGCAGGAGGAATGACCTGCAATCAAACATTCCTGAGTTCAAACACTCTGCAGGCAGAAAGGGAAGGAGTAGCTCAGCTCGCAGCAAAACGGTGTCATGCTCAAGGATACTACTACGACATAGGAGCCCAAAAAGGGGTTTCATTCTTCCAAGGGTTGTGTTTTAGTGACGTAACGTTGCTGGCCCTAACTCCCTCCAAAAGCCCACACTGAAGATGGCAGCTGCATGTTCCCAGGTACAAATGTCCACATTCCATACTACATAAAATCTCTGACTGTACTTTGAGTATGTAAGGTGTTCCAGCCCGTTCTCATTCCCAGGGCGTCAAATACCAATGCTTTGTCACGGCTGTCAGCGGCCCAGGCCACCGGGCTTTCCATACAAATACAATTTAAACCCATCCACAGCAACAGTAACCGTAGAACGAGACTGCTGCTGTTTGTGTCCCGTGCATTACGTTTCACTTTCACTTTACAATCAGCTGATCGTTCGTGTCCCGTGTTCACAACGTCACATTTTCACTGCACAAACGTAGTCATTTTAAGCCACAACCATGTTGTATTTTTCCAAGACCTAACTAAGTGATTTTGATGCCTAATTCTTAAAAAGGTGTCTTTGTTTAATTCGCAACATTAAGCACATGTTTACTGCAACTAAAAGGTGACGCTGAGGGGTCTGACAAAGCATCAGTATGCGACGAGGTGGGATGAGAACATGTAGGGTGTTCATCCTGGAAAAGTAACTCAATTAATGCCACTACATGGCGTAGAATTTCTGACTTGGGCACATCCCTGTGGCAGTATGAAGAGACACAAGGCATTGCTGATACCATCCTCGTAAAAAGTAAGTAGTAAAAAAAGTAAAAACTACTTAATTTGCTCATTTCAAATACTTAAAAATAACTTATTAAGCTGGCTGACACTGAACAAAGCTTTGGGGCTGGTGCGGGCGCCCTCTACTGACTGGCCACCGCTGCAAACGACTGCACTCTATGAACTCCTTTGAGAAAAGACTGTCAGAGAGCGTGTGCCCTTATTTCCATTTGGTTAATTATTGTATCTCACCCCTCTCTGTGACATTAGGCTTTTTATCCAACCTTCAAGTGTAGCTGTTCGGAACAGCTGTAAAAACCCTTTTCCTTCGGACAAGGTCGGATGCCATGTCGTGCAAACTAGTTAATTTCAAGTATACCCAGACCTTGAGAAGGAATGGGCTGGAAGCAACACAGACTGTTAAAAGTATAAAATATTCTGCTTTCTTTTTGTTAATTTTTAAATTGTCAGTGTTGCATTTCAATTGACGTCTGTATTGTATAATTTCCAGTTTAAAGCACTGATGTCTCATATAGCTGTGGAAACAGTTTCGCGGGTACAGTGTATTATTAATATGCATTATGGAAGTGGGACACAGTCTAGGGCACTCACAGCTCAAGGGAACATTAATTGCCAAATCAGCTCAGGTGAAGTGCAAATGGAAATTGCGAAGTTCATTTTGAGATGCATGTGTTGTTTGAGTATAGCCGCACTTCTTGACTGTTATAAAACTTTAGCTTAAAGACCCTCTCAGTCTGGTCTAGTGTGCCTGTGAGAGGGGAAAAGAGTGAGCGTTATGTTCAAAAAGCTAAAGGCTGTCATAGCTGTCTACTTCCTCTTTCATCCTGCCTTGGCAATAAAGTAATGTATTCATAAACCATTTTGGCACACAGCATTCTGTGATTGAATTAGACGAAAGGAAATGCATTTCATTACCGCTGAAGAGCACGGCAAGATTTCTCTTGTAAAGGACAGAAAAAATGTGTTTGCACGAGGGAGGGGGGGGTGTTAGGAAAAGGCGAAAAGACAGACACGGGGAGGTAAACAGAGAGAGGCTGGGTGAGAGAGGAGCAGAAGTGTGGAGGGAGAGCTGATAAGGAGTGCTGTGTGTGGGGGGGTTTGTGGCGGCGGCGGCGGCGGCGGTGTTGATAGCCTCAGGCTGTGGTAAATGAGCTTCGGTCAAAACAGGACAGCTCCTGCGATGAAGAGGAGGAGTGGGATGCAACCTGTGTGTGTTTGTGAGATTGTGTGTGCACACATGCCCCTCCACGAGTCGTTTTGGTGCGTTTGTGTGTGCATATCACGACTCCTTTTCTTTCCGGGGGCAGCTCCTGGGACGCCCCGCGGCTCAGCTGGCTGCGGTGCGTGCCGTGTCCTCGCACTGATACGGGGCTGAAGACCAACTCACTAAACTAATCTTTCCTGTCTCCCCCACATCCCCCCTCACTCTCCTGCACTCTTTTAAAATGAGCTCCGAAACACAGCGTGTTTCCACAGTTACATTTCATACACAGCATTTTACAACCAAAATGACATTTTTTCATCTTGTAAAATAACATGGAGGAGAAACTACCAGTGCAAAACAGGAAGTATACTGATATTAAAAGTGCAGAGGAAAAAAAAAGTGACAGGTGTGGAGGTCAGAAACAGCAGATAAGAGGAGTTGCACAGCAACTGAGGTTCAAGGTTTGAAAGAGAAGTAAAAGGTACCCTGTGGAGTTTTCTTGTAAACACAGTTCACATTCATTCAGTTCACATTTCCCACCAGAGTGCATTAGGTGTATCCTCGAGGCCTACAATGTGGAATTAATTTTCTTCCTCAAAACGTTTTATTCAAACCTGCTTTAGTTCACTTTTAAGGGGATACACTACAGTTGAATAGGATTTTTTTTTAACTAATATGCCTAGATATCACATACATTCCCCAGTTGATTACTTACATTAAGACAATTATTTTTGT
The DNA here is from genome assembly GCA_916701665.1 of Sebastiscus tertius. NCBI lineage: Eukaryota > Metazoa > Chordata > Actinopteri > Perciformes > Sebastidae > Sebastiscus > Sebastiscus tertius. The sequence goes on from CAKAOH010024095.1 coordinate 109,430, forward strand.
ATCACAAGTTTTTTGAAAATATATATATAAATATGCAAATTACCTTATTAAATATGTGCTAATTTGCATACATTTCCAGAACAGAAATCTGAACTTTTTTCTTATTTCATTTTGTTCAGAAAATACAGTCAACAGCCAAAAGAAAAATATATTTTCACCATGTTTTTAGGAATAAAATGTTCTACAAATCATGCTATGAATGATTTATGAACAAACCCCTCTGTAAAAACATTCAGAATATAGATAGGAATGAAACGGAAAAGTTTGGTGTCAGTAAGTGTTACTGAAGTGGAGATTTATGCCCCAGAGGCTGAGAAAAAGAAGACGGCCTTTAAAGATATGTATTGATGGTAAATGGACTTGCATTCATTTCGAGCTTTTCTAGTCTTCCCGCCAATCAAAGTACTTTACACTACATGTCACCATTCACCTATTCACACACAAATTCATACACTGATGACAGAGGCTGCCCTGCAAGGCGTCAACCTGCCTATCAGGATATAATTGAAACACTCATATTGAACCTCAATTGTATCCCCATCTATTTTAAAAGATGGGGAGAAAGAAAGAAAGAAGAAGAGGGTGAAGAATAGGGTAAAAGATAGATATAATCATGAATCTTCCCCAGTTGATTACTTTACATTAAGACAATTATTTTTAGTATTACAAGTTTTCTGAAAACTTATGTTTGAATATGCAAATGAGGCGTTATCTAATGCTAACTCTTGGCGAGTTTAGGAGAAATCTACAGACGCAAATAGAGAAAACGTAGTAAAATAAACACCTAAATGTGCATTTTGGATGCCTTCTTTCCACTAGTCGGAAAGTAGACATGTTATGGAAGCAAAATAGCCCAATATCTCAAAATTGACCAGTGCATGAAAAACTATGTAGAAACTATGGAGTGTCTCCTTAAGGACATTCCACGCCTCAACAAAACTACAGCAACGATCACAGTTAGGTTTAGGCAACTAAAGCACTTAGTTAGGTTTAGGAAAAACATCATAGTTTGGCTTAAAATAACTATGTAAAATATGTATGTAATCAACATAACATAAGTACGGAAAGCACATCATAAGTGTCATTAATGTAAATTCAAATAAGTCCACAATACTTTCGGTTTTACAAGGAACACAAACACTGGCCTCCTGGGTGCAAGGCCTATGTTTGTTTGACCCATCCACCTCAACCTCCCACCCACCATAAGTACTCTTTCTCGCTTTTATATTAAGTCACTTTCTCTGTGTCGCTCGTTATTCTACATCACTACCTCTTAGCGTATATTATATTCACACGGATGGGTTTATATTGCAGTCAGTATACAGGCTAAACGCCGTTGTAATAACACGCAAAATGACTGAAGAAATTGGCGCGTTAATCATACGTCATTTGGCGAGACCAGGCTGATTATTGAGATCCACGTTTATATCAGCTGTCAGTCTTCTTCCCCTTTTCGTTCCTTGGTGCAATACCATCATGCTACATATCCGGAAATTGAAGACGATATAGCTCGCATGCGCTATACATTTGCATTACCACCCTCTGCACTTTGCAGTAATGGATGTATTAGTAAGGCACGGGATAAAAACACAATGGGAACCAAATGTGGTTAAAAAAAATCAACAAGGCAACTTAAATAAAATCGTGGCCACACAAAGATCAGATTTATTTATCTATTATTGTATTATTTAATTAGTAGGTAGTAAAGCATCCACCAATTGTGTCTCTGCTCTTTTCCAATAAACCGTTCCACTTGAATTTTCAATTTGGTGAGACAGATTTCCTGCGATGCAGCATGACCAAGTGGCCTATAATTAACCGTTGGCTCACCTTTACACATCACAAAGGGATGAAAATGGCTCGTCTAATTCACGCTATTATCACATCAGCCTTTCGTGGTGGAGGAATGTAATTTCCACATTATTAGAATCCGTTAAATATAATGCAGTGACGGTGACAAATGAGAGGACAATTTTCAAATCAATATATTTTCCCCACAAACTAACCAGGTCGCTGCAAATACTGCATTATCACTCAGTTCGTGCATCCTGCAGTTATTTGCTTCACATTCATCATCATATTGAAGGGCACTGTGTGTGTATGTTCTCACCTTAAATGATGAATTGCAATGTTATTTAAATGATTAACGACAGTATTTGGTTATCTGTTATGATAATTGTTTTTAATGAAACTGGAGCTATATGATTACTTTCTTATTCTGTTTCATCATAACACCCGTAATGGATAGGAATACAATATCTACAGCATATTAAATAGTTTCTCTACTCTAGTTCCAGTCTGCACATTGTAGATGTGGTTAAATTTACATTCTAGTAAAAGAGGAATGCACAAACACTTGATATTGACATAGATTAAGTATGCAAGTTACATGACAAATAAGTCAATGTTGACTTCTGGTTCCACAAGGGATACAAACACTGGGCTCCTGGGCGAAAGTCTGGAGTTTTTGGACCCACTCATCCACCATCGTTTGTCGTTCTTTATACTTCTTGGTTCACGATTACATGGATTACATACCAATTGATTTTGTGGGATATATTCAAATTGGTGCATTCGTTTTCATAGGTATAGCTACAAACGGTGTATGAGAAACAGCCTGATCAACAATATAATATTCATCATTATCATCATTCCACTCATTTAACATTTCAAAATCTCTTTATAAGTCATGGGGAGTATACGACTCAAATTTGAAACAAAGAGGTTTCATGTCTTCTGTGGCTCTGGAGGGAGCTTTGAGGAAAACAAAATACCTATAATAAGTTATATAAATAATATATATGGGTTCATGCTACCTCATCCTAAAGGAAAAGACAAGTTAAGTTAAGCGTTTTTGAAGCGTGACCTACACAAGGACTAAAAGTAAGGATATGTTGGCCTATTTGGGCTTCGGTTGGAGTTTTATTTTGACATGAACTTCCTTCTTTTATTAGTATTCCCAAGCTTTATAGAAGTAAAATACTAAATCGCTGGGAGTACTATTTTAATTAATAATATAACATATTATTCGCATATCAGTTACTACTTGCCTGAAATGGTAAGTCGAGACAGATGCATTGCTCGCTTCATAATGCTAGGTTTAAGAGATTTTTAATTTCACAGACACTCCGTTATTATGGTTTAACAGACAATACATAACCCTTTGTATTATAGACACAGACTGCTGTGTGTTACCTGCTCCGGCGGCAACTCATTACACAGACTGGACTTTGTTTCGCTTCTGAATTTTTTGCACTGTCAAGCTCCTTTTCATCTCTGCCAATATTCTGAACGTTAGTAGAAAGTTGTGTTGCTCAAAACATGGTGCCACCACCACAAGTACAGCCTTGTTAGCGACGCATTTGTTAGCTGAGCAGCTAATTAGCTGGCTTGTCAACACTGCAGTCTGTGCTTTCCTTTCACTAAACACACACACGCACATTCACACAGAGAACGGACAAGCTTGTGAATACAATGCAAACACTCACGCAACACAAATGTGTCAGCAGCAGCCTAATTAGAAGTAGTGAGAGGTAAGCGGGTGAGTGAGAGAAATGGGGGAATATGAAGAAGAAAGTGAAAGACAGCCAGAGAAGGAAAAAGGCCTTTTTTTTTTTTTTTTAGTGATTGTGACTTTCAGCACTTAGAGCTCAAGGTTTTTTGGGACTCTCATAAAGCGAACGCCTTCCTCTATCCAATTATAACACTCCTGCTCTGAGGAGTTGTCAACCACAGAAGATAATACGAGTTCGGAAAACAGTGCGAGGGAGAAAGGGAGTGACAAACAGAGGGAGGAGGGAGAAAGGAGAGGAGGAGGTGAGGAGGGTAGTGACAAGAACATGCACGGAGGACGAGGGGAAGAGGGACAAAAGGGAGCAAGGATGGGATAATGCAGAGAGAGAGAGAGAGAGAGAGAGAGATAATATATTCATATTATAAAATGATGCTAGCAACCAATGAAGAAAATGTAAAAAGTGTTCACCCTCTGTCTGAAATGCTCGGTTTTAGCGCCTGTTTCTTTAAGACTCCCTCCCAAAAAACCCAGTCTGCTCTGATTGGCTTTTAAATATTGCACCTATATATATATATATATATATATATATATATTATATAATATAGCCGTGGGTGTAGCTACTCAGATGGGGCAACCTAATATCGGGCCTTGCAGAATAAGTGAATATTACACTCCTGCAGGACCAGCAGGGCAACAAAGCAACTCACTTAGGATTAGGCAACAAACCACTTAGTTTGGTTGAAGCTAAAATTGGCAAGATTGGAGCAAATATGATTAAAAATTGTTATTTTTATAAGAACTATACCCTGACAGTACTATATGAGACAGGTAATCTGAAAAAAATCATGTGCCTCTGTGTCCTCCGGTGCTCCTAATGGCATCTGCAAGATTTCACAGATCGGAGGAAAACAACCAATCAGAGCTGATCTGGAAGTCTGCTGTCTAGCTGCCATCTATGAGAGCCGGCTGTCAGTCACTCACGAACTCCGACCAAATGGTCAAACTAGGCAGAGCTGATCAAATATGAATCAATATTATGTTACGTTAATGCCTATTTCCGTACGTCGATTTCCGATGCCAAGGAGGCACTTACCAAATGGCGGTATTTGACAAGTTGGGAGTGAGAACGGGTCGGTTTGTTTGACCCGCATCCAACTCCCCTCAACCGCCCACCATTAGCGGCCTTTCTCACTCTATATACTACGTAACTAGCTCTGAAGTTAGACTTCCGTCACTACACAACACATACACTGCACCTTGCAGGTGCGTAATATTCACGTCTCGGCGACACAAAACGTGACACTTTCTTCCGGTGGACACGCTGAGACTGAGACTGGGCTGGATGGGGGGGCGTTATATTCTACTGAGCCTGCCTGTGACATAGTAAGGGGAGCCAAATCTGAATGGTTTGATGAATCATTTATTTTCTGATTTAGTCAGCCCACAAAAAAACTGACTGGGTTGTCTTATTTCACAGTTTATGGGTTGGTAGGCACTCCAGATACCCAAATATGTGCACAAGCACTGAAAAAGTGAGTTTTTCATAATATATCCCCTTTAATAAATCTCTCTTAACCAACTCCGTGCATCAGCAAACATGACAAATGATGCTCAATTTATTCAAAATAGCTGCAGCCAAGAGGACCTAATTTTTCCACCATTTCTGCAAACATGCCCCTGCTCCAAGCATCTTTCACACCCACATCTTGTTAGCTGCTAAAGAGCAGGTTCAAATGTACCACTCCAACGTGCACTCCAAGATGGGCCGGAAGGACGGACGCAAGACAACGTCATAACAGTCTTTGAGAGCTTCTGCCATTGTTGCATGTCCTCCCTTTCAGTTTACTCGCCCACTCTAGAGAGCAAAGCATCTTGGAGCAGTGACAAAAGAGAATAAAAGGTAAAAGGGCAGAACAAGGTGAAGAAGAGACATATTGGCAAAGGAAGCAAGGGAGAGAGGAGGTTGAAGGAAAGGGGAGGGCAAAGTAAATAATTAAAAACCTTGGAGAATGGAAGTTCATCATCATGAGGGACAAAATGTTCCTCTTTATGATCTTCACCCTCATTTCTCTTCATTATCTTAATTAAATTCAACTCAAAACGTGCTCTACCAGCGTCTTTGAATGTGTTTATGTTAGAATAATCATCTGAGAACGCAGACATGAACAGATGTTAATGCAAAATGAGTGTACACATAGTAATCTTCAATTATTGCCTGACTAAAAGAGGCATCAACTGAAATTAGTCCTGGTCTCTACCTCCTCTTCCAGAGTTTGACAAGCTGAGACAAGTCATGCATTTGATGAATTTTGCTTGTTTATTTTGCTGCTATTAACACCCAATATCCCTTATGAGTATCCCACATATATGACTAGATTTTGGCATTTCAATAACATGGTAAAGATGTGTTTTTCTTTTCCTATTTAGATTTCAGGATGTAACTGAGTAATCTTTCCAATGAAAAGATATTTAAATGTCAGTTAGTAATTCCAACAATTCAACCAGCCATTGTCAGACTAATGGTCACCTCCTGGTCTTCATTTCAATGTGTTAGGTTTGTTATAAAAGTCAACATGTTATATAATATACCATTTAGCAACAAACAGCAAAATAGCTTCAGGCTAGAACTATCCTTTTCATTTAACGTTTCAATGACCCCCTCGACATATTTCCCAACATAAACTTGCTTTTACAGAAAATACATCACAGTAGAAAAAGAAGGTGCTCTCATAATGTTATTTCATTGTGACAACACTAGATGGAGAAGAAAGAGCCAACATGTCCTCAGTCCGAAGATCTTGAAGCTTGGTTCACAATGACTACATGCACACTAATATTCCAATATGACAATATTCTGATGTGGTTCATATGCCGTTTGGATATTCTGAATTACGCCTTATTTCGAATGGAGCATTTTCCAATTAAGACACGTGGGATATTCTTTGGACATGGATACAGCGCATTCAAAATATGCATCTCAATTAGGGTTTTTATGGCAGTTAGCGACACACGGCCTATTGCCTGTTTGCAGCCAGCTCTGTGCGTTGTACACAAACCAACTAGCCGACAGTTTGCAGAGATGCATGTCCAAAAGAAAAGCCCACATTTCTGGTCAGAAGGAGAAACATACCTACTTTTAAACATTATCAAAGAGTTGGATATCAACAGGTTTTTGGATATGCGTAAATATTGCAATGCCGACCTTTTCAAGAAGGTGGTTGAAGGAATGAAAGAGGGATGCTGCGTTCGCATGGTCTAACAAGTCCCCAACCGTTTATATTAATCGGATCATGGCTGCATGTGAACAGAAATATTAGTGTAATATTAATTTTCATCAGCCATGTAAACAGCTTAGTAGGAAAATTGTCTTTTTTGGAATAAGGGCAACAACTGGAATATTTTGTGTGTATAAAAGTAGTCAAGGATTCCAGATAAAAGCATCAAAGCTGGAACCAGAGGAACCAATCCCCGGAACGAAACTATACAAACTTAAAGTCCCTTCTGAGCATTCCTATTTGTGTTTTCACCTCACCTGAAGAACCGTGAAGGTTAGGAAAATTAGATCTCTGGTGGATACAATAAATGACGGTGCCGTTCGAAACAACTCTACCATGTGTTGTTCTTTGTATTTACTGTTGCCTGATTCAGATTTTTGAGTTCGTACGTAATGAATGAATGGAAAGGAGACATGCAGAGGAGGAAAAGAAAACTCCACATCAGACAGATCTGTTGAGTGTTTCATGGTTATTCATTTCAGCTTTAGATTGTAACCGCTATGAAACAATTAGCAAATCAAGTTTTATCTCACTCATCCCAAAAGCATTATTACTTTCTCTCTTTCTTTTTTTAAAAATGTGCCAGGAAGCCGACAACAAAGTCTAACTTTGGTTTCAGCAACAAATCAGCAATGGTCAGCCCTGTAAATCCCCTAAAGTTCCTGAACATTTGGAAAGCAATACCCCCGAAGCAAGGACTTTTTTACCCCCTGGAACCACCCTACAGGAACTAGATTTAGTCCTTGTTTCCACCTGTCGAAATGCAGCTTTAGTTCTTTAGTTCCTCACAAGGTTCTTGGTCCCCTGGGGAAGTTCCTCCAGTGAAAACACACCTCCAAAAAAACCAAGAAACCATACAGAGAAAAGAGGTAGAGAGAGATGAACAGAAAGAGAGAGAGTGTGAAAGAATGGAAATGAAAGAGGTGTGAGAAGAACCGGACCCATGGCATCTTTCTAACAGGTTTTAATCCGATATTCCTGTGTGTTGCTCCCTATACCCCTTTACAGTAGACAACAACATTCATAGGTACATATTTAAACATATATATTTAATATGTATTAATCTACAGATGGACATATACGTCTCCCTATAAGTTTAACCAAGTGGCGTCTACTCTCTGCACAAAGACGATTGTTTCAAAAGTTGGATTAAATCTCTAAAGGTGAAAAAACACATCTGCTCACTACTTCCTTTAATTTTGAAGCATGAAAGTATAATGTTGTCTCGTGTTTTTCAAAATGGTGCAGAAAGTTGAGGAATATAAGAGATTCATGGGGTGCTTCATTTATTTCTTCATGGAACCCATTTTAGCCTCAGAAGCTACTTTGTAAATGCACCTGTGAGGGGGAAGCTTGACAGCCCTTATGTACTATTCAACAGCTCAAATTTACATTCTACTGATCCAAGATCCTGCTTCAGTGTTAAATTTGCTTCTCCACAGAGTCCTAGGTTGAATCAAAACTTCAGAGAGACCCAGTTCTGATTATGCATCGCTTTCCAGCTAGTTTTTAAACTGTTTTTCTCAACATCACATACATTTACTGTAAAGTACAGACACAAAACAGTAACATCTAGCTGCTTTATTTTTGAGGAATTCAGCATAATAAATTAAGAGTGTCATTTTCTTCCCACCAATTAAACGGGAGAAGGAGCTCAGTCACTTGCTCTATTTTACTGCGTAAGATGCTTATTCATTATCAATTTATTTCGTTCTCCGGTGGAGAAAGACAAAATGGTTCAATCACAATTTCACAGATGAATCTGCATGCCAGTTTTTAAGAAACACATGGAACAAATGGGAAAAGTATTGAAAATGTAATTGCCTTAAAGCTGCATTGAGTAGAAATGGAAAAAAATGTTTAAAAAAAAAAAATGTTTTCATAAAACGGTCACTATATTCTGACAGTAATGCATGAGACAGGTAATCTGAAAAAGATCATGTGCCTCTGTGTCCTGCTGTGTCCTCTGATGCTCCTAATGGCATCTGCAAGATTTTGAAGACCAAAGGAAAACAACCAATCAGAGCTGATCTGGAGTCTGCTGTCCGGCTGTCAATCACTCGCAAACTCCGACCAAACTGTCAAACTAGGCAGCGCTGATCAACTATTAATCAATATTCTGTTACTGTAATGCCTATTTCTCGCCTCGAATGTTTTCAGAAACATCTTGTAGTGTACTGTTTAGCTGTAAAATGAGAATGTTTGTGACCCGGCAGCCATGTTGAGATCAGTTAAAGAAATACCGAGCACCGCCCACCAGCCAGAGCACAGCCAATAGGAACGCTCTCTCTCTGAAATGACCTGTGATTGGTCAAAGTCTCCCGTCACGGGCTAGATTTTCTAAAGCCTGAAAACAGAGCCATGAGGAGGTGCTGAAGTCTAGTTTTCTCTCAGAACACTTGAATTACAATATGCTGAAAGGTTATGGGGGATTTGAATACTGCATTCACCGACCACTGATTTTAGATGGACAGACACTGTGTATTGCGAGTTTAAGGGGATGTCAAATTTAGGAGGTATTAAGGTATTAAGAGATGAGCCATGCCCAAATCATGGTGTATCTAGATAAAGAACACTCTTAAACTAACCATCATTACGACCCATTGTCACGTTTTCTCACAAAACACAGCATCAACCCATTGTTAAACACACATCTCTCTGTGCACTACAGAACTAATCCATTATGGAAGAAAAGAAAATGTCACGCTGTGCCGATTTTGTTCCTACCGGAGAGACAATTTGAATAAGAACATGAGCAAAATGCTGTGTCTTCCTGCAATGAGTTAAAATCTACACTGATCAATGTAGATTTCCGCCTTGGGATCCAAACAATGGACTTAATCCCCGCAGCCAAGTAGCTCGAGCTGTTAGTTTCACTTTAGCGGTAGAGACTAATTACTAATTGTTGCTAATTGTTGCTTTGTCTCCGCTGACGACACCAGCGGGCTCTCTGCGGGGAGCTCTTGGCCCATCTCTTCCTGCTGAGAGCCTGCGGTGGCTCCGGCTGAGACAGACCAACAATTAGACCAACCTCGCTGCACGGACTGGAGTTCAATTAACTGGATGGACTTTACAATGATGAATTAAATATGCTCAGACTGGGACCACCAATGGACCAGGGGAAACTCAAGAGGAGGCTCAGTCATTTGTCTGTGAAATTATTCAGAGAGAGAGAGAGAGAATAATAGGACTTTCAGCTTCACAGTGTACTGTTTTTTCTTTTCCACCGCAAACCACAAGGGCAGGCTCGGTCTGGGCATCGGGAGCACCTGGAGAATTCCTGGGTAAATCAAAGTGAAAACAACATGGGGCAGCTACAGCAGCACTGTAGACATTCAGTCAGTGGTTGGAGCGCGCATGGCTGAGCAGTGTTGAGAAAAATATGGACAGTGCAGAAAAAAGAGCGATAGAAGGAGAAAAGATGGATCTGGAGGTATTAAAAAAACAACTAATAAATGATATCAACACGTAATCATTGTATGTAAGAAAGCAGAAGACTCATATGTATGGAAATAATATAAAAAATATCTAACAAACAGCGCAAAAGTGCACACAAATTATTTAAATTAATATTTATTCCTGTAGCCTTAATTATGCAACGTAATTAACTCGAAACTGAAGACACTATGTTACTGTCATAAACACTAAACAGAGAAAAAAAAAATTCAACAAACCAATTTTAGTATAGTCTGTTGTGGATATTGGCCTGGGCTGACATCATCCCACAAGGGCAACTAACTTATCATGGCTCTCTCTGGACACAATATGGAGCTCCGCCAAGGCAGTTCCTCCCCACTGGCACTTCCGTAAGGATTGTCATTCCGCATGAAGTCACACTCACAGCTGAGGAGGAGTATCTGGATTAAGGAGGACGGAATAAATAAACAGGTCAACTGAGGGATGCGCACACCACCCTCCACCATGAGCGGAACCATCCATCAACGAGGATAATGATGGACACCTTCTCTCCCTGCCCTCACTCAAATAAATCATGATGATATCATACTCAGGAGTCGCCAAAGTCTCTCCCCCCAAGAAGCAATTGCAAACACTCAACATCCACTCGATGTACCCACACTAAATGGTGTGCTTAAACTATGAGTGTGCTTTACTTACAGTATGTAGCCTTGGCATTTAGACAGGTAGTGTCTAGAAAGGAACTCGCAAGTTGGGGGAACTCTTGCAAGATGGTTAAGGTTAGGCATTGACCTTAAATAGTTAAGGTTAGGCATTGACCTCGAATGGTTAAGATTAGGCATTGCTCTTGATCTTAAATAGTTAAGGTTAGGCATTGACCTCGAATAGTTAAGGTTAGGCATTGACCTCAAATAGTTAAGGTTAGGCATTGACCTCAAATAGTTAAGGTTAGGCATTGACCTCGAATGGTTAAGGTTAAGCATTGTTCTTCATCTTAAATAGTTAAGGTTAGGCATTGACCTCAAATAGTTAAGGTTAGGCACTGAGCTCGAATGGTTATAGTTAGGCATTGGCATTGACCTTGAAGTCAAGGTTAGGCATTAATCTTGAATAGTTAAGGTTAGGTATTGATCTCAATCATGAATAGTTAAGGTAAGGCATTGATCTCGATCTTGAATAGTTAAGGTTAGGCATTGACCTTAAATAGTTAAGGTTAGGCATTGATCTCGATCTTCAATAGTTAAGGTTAGGCATTGATCTCGATCTTGAATAGTTAAGGTTAGGCATTGACCTTAAACAGTTAAGGTTAGGCATTGATCTCGATCATGAATAGTTAAGGATAGGGATTGACCTTGAATAGTTAAGGTTAGGCATTGACCTTAAATAGTTAAGGTTAGGCATTGATCTCGATCTTGAATAGTTAAGGTTAGGCATTGATCTCGATCTTCAATAGTTAAGGTTAGGCTTTGATCTCGATCTTCAATAGTTAAGGTTAGGGATTGATCTCAATCATGAATAGTTAAGGTTAGGCATTGACCTTGAATAGTTAAGATTAGGCATTGATCTTGAATAGTGCAAACGCATCCACGTGAATATGCTACACTCAGAGGTAGTGACATATACTAAAAACGTGAGAGAGACAGTGGGCGGGAGGGGAGGTAGATGGGTCCAACAAACACAGGACTATCAACCAAGAGACTGGTGTTTTAGACCGTTGTTCGTGTAGTTAAGTTATTTTGAAGTTACATCACATTTGTGACTTGTTTTCCGTACTTGTGTTACGTTGTTTACGTACGTATTTTACTGTTTAAGTACTTATTTCAAGCCCAACCATGATGATGACCATGATTTTTTCATAAACCTAACTAAGTGGTATTGTTACCTCAACATAACCGCGATCATTTCACAGTAACAAAATGGCGTTAAGTCCATGGCGTATAAATGACACGCAAAAAGCCTAAGATGCATTATCACACGCTGAATGTCTATAAAATGTCATGCTATTTACACGCCTTCCCATGAGTCGGGTTGGGTCAACATGTATATGTTGAGTATTTGCACACACTGAGCATGTGTGCAGAGTGTAGTCAGGTTAATGTAAATGTATCTTGCTTCCACTCTAGTTTTATAAATGCACACAATGTATGGTGGAATTAAGCGTGTAATAGTCTACTAATGAGAGAATCTCTCATTTTACAGTAAAGTCTTTTTTATTGTTCCATCTCTTCCCTCTTCCCATCCTTTAGTTTCCTTTATGTCGGCCTCACATCGTTCCGGTCTCTGAGTCACTTCAGCCTCCACTGTCTGGAAACTGATTCTAAAGAATAAACAAAGACCCCAGGGATGTAACTGAGTTTTTGTTCAGTTTTTTTGCAGATTTCATGACCGCATACACTCTGTTCTTTTTACAAGAGAGACGTTCTACTTCCATTCCTACTGTCTGGTTGTCCCGATCACAGCCTTGTAGCTTCTGTTGGCATCAGAGAGCAGCGCAGGTGGCAAGGGACGCGACTTAAGATGAAATATCAAACACGCTCATTAGCATACAGATTAGGACACTGAGCTCTGTCATTTTTCTGAACATTGGAGCAAATTCAGTGGCCAACGCCAAATCTCTGGTGTAATCCATTTTAAAAAGAGAGGAACGATGAGGAGTCAACAGCACAAAGACTTAACCGTCTGCTGGCACCTTTTAATCAAACTCTTAGTGACCTGCCTTTCTAGTTTGGCTTTACATTTCCTTTCAGCAGTTGGAATGTGAATCTGGGGCTTATATTAATATGTGCTTTTGTGTATGTGCTCAGGTAACCCAGTTAAAAGTGTGTTTGCCCCTGTGTGTGTGTGTGTGTGTGTGTGTGTATGCATTACTGTATTCCACCCGCAGCTCACTTTGTGTCATTTTCATTTTGTTTACCAAGGCGCTAGCACAGTAAATTTAGTTAATACACTATACTCACTCAATCTGGCTGTAACCGACCTCTCATTAACACACCCACACAGAGGGGGAATAAAATGGCTTCGAGACACATTTACAGCCTGTAAACCCTAAGTCGCCCAGCATTGCACTTGTTTTTCGCTGAAGAGAGGCACAGAGGATGGAGACAGGAAAGAGGTGAGGATGAGGACAGAGAACAAGTTTACACATGTAAAAGACTGAACACCACCTGACTTTTGATTTACATGTTTGGCTGATAACCAATTGATCGACATTGTAGGAACAATAACAGTCTAATAGAATTGGTAGTTACCAACTGTAAGCCTCTTTTTTCCTTCTCATCTTTCATCTTCTTAGTTCTCTTTTCTCTCTCCAAGCTTGGGTCCATTTGTGTCTGTTTTCCTCCTCTCCTCTGTTCTCCTCTATTCCCCAAACATTTCCTCTCCCCCCGTGGGCCTCAGCAGGAGGTCTTGTCAACTATGAAGCTGTGTGTTTGTCCTCCTCTAATCTCGCCTTTTTTTGTCCCTACTTTTCTTTTTCCATCTCCCCTCTTCCCTCTCCCTTCTTTCCCTAAGGAGGTCAAGTTTTTCTGTGAAGCTGTGCCTGTCGTCCTCTCCGCCACCCCATTCCCCCTCCCCTCTGTTTCTCCTCTCCGCTGTCCCTTCCATACCTAAACGGGAGGTCTTGTCAGCTACGAAGCTCTGCGGAAGCCTCTCCTCTCCGCTCCAATATAACACAATGTGTTTGTCTTCGAGGGCCGTCTAGAACCCCTGCCACCAGCCTTAGATAACATCTGTTTGTATACGAGAGATGGAGAGAGAAACTGGTAAAGTCTTTGTGTGTTTAAAGCGAAAGTGCTATGTGTGGAAATGTTTGTGTGTGTAGAAGATATAGCTAGATCAGGCTCTTCTCATACACCATTCATAGCTATACCTAAGAAAAGTAATGCACTGTAATTTGTATATATGCCACAACATCAATTTGTGTGTAATCTATGTAATCATGAACCAGAAAGAGACAAATAGCGCATAAGGAGGAAGTAGTCGGGATGGGTGGGACATAAAAACACCGGACTTCCGCCTAGGAGTACGGTGTTTGTACCCCGTGTGAAACCAGAAGTCAACGCTAATTTATTCGTCGCATAATTTCCGTACTTAAGTTACGCCACTTCCGTAGTTATTTTCCTAAACCTAACCAAGTTGTTTCCCGTGTAGAGAGATGTTTATTTTTTGGAAAGACTATGCATGTAATGAGCATAAATTGACATGTGTTGCTGAACATTCGCAGGAAAATGTACAAAATAACTTTTCGTAAGATATCATACAAACTGCTGTATGAGGATGCATTGCAGAGATGGATGTATGTGTTTTGAGGGCATGTGTTGTTAAATTATTAAGACTATTGATACACAAAAGCCACATATTTCTTCATTTTACAGGTTCTTGTCTGAAAATGTTCAAATGCGAGCATTGCACCTAACATTTTGCTCTTTTTTTACCTCTCCTTCTGATACTTGTGTAGTTTAAAAGTTAATTCACCTCCAGTTTTACTTAAGTAACATTTTATTTATCCCATGAAATTAAACTGATGCATTATCACCATTCTTTCCTTTCTGCCTTTTTGAGGGCAATAGTGCACGATTACTTAACATCATGCCTGCTGCTATAGCTGCAAGTGAGAAAAAAAACAACCTAAATTTTAGAGTAATTTGTCATTGTTACCAAAACCTTTCCAGCACCACCAACACCTTTCATGTTTTATCAGTTTGAAAATCAGAAGCTACGACCGGGGACAAACTGCTGAGGTGTGAATTTGTCCAGTCAGAAGAGAGCATTTTTCCAATAGACATTTTGTCTTGTTCTTGCAGGAAAAGAACAAGTGGTAACATTAAAATTGAAAATTGTAGTATATTTCAACCTGGCTTTGCTCTATTCAAGTGTCCCAGGGAGCCATGATGGCGTGTCAGTGAGTCAGCATGATAAATGGAATTCAGCCATCATTCATTTTATTATTTACGCCTGCATGTACTTTTCCTACTGTGACCGGTCTGAATATCTTCCATTAAAATGGCTTATCATCTCAGCTGTTTAAAAGGACACTGTACACGTCTTTTTCGGTCCTGTCTACACATATACAGATATTTTTAAAAACGGATATTTTCCTCTACATTTTGGCCTCTCGTTCACATGCAAACAAAGTTTTGGGTTACAAAATCTGATATTTTGCAGATTTAAAAAAAAAAAAAAAAAAAAAAAACTCTGGTTACTTTGGTTCGGTGTGGACGTGTAAGACGGGTCGTTTGGGAAACGATGATAACCTCTCCTCATTTCGTGCATGTTGCTTTGTGTAATGAGCATGCGCCAGAAACAATAACAAAGATGGCGGACTACTGGCTTTGTTACGTTTTGTTAGCACGGCACAAACTAATTACTACTTTACATTTTAAAAATGTTACAGTCACAGGAGGAGCATATTAAACATTCTGTTTTCCGTGCTGCCTTCAGGGAGACACTATCATCTGCTGAAGGCCAATACAGAAAGAATGAGGAGGAGTTTCTTCCCTCAGGCCATCAGACTGCTAAATGAGCCTAACACTTCAGCCTTACCCCTCACTACTCCATCAATCACTTTTGCACCTTTGTAATGTTTGCACCGTTAGCACTTTTGTCAAGTTGGTTTATTGGTGATGTTATGTTGGTTTATGATTTATGTTGGCTTGTTTATGTTGGTTGCACTGTCTTCCTTTAACTTGTGTACAGCCGGAGAGGTACATAAGCATTTCACTGCGCAGTATACTTGTATAATTGTGTATGTGACGAATAAACTTGAAACCTGGGAGGCCGCATGGTGATTGAATGTGCTTTTGTGCGATTGAAGGTGAGGTTTCAAGCACTCAGAAGGGCAGTGGACATAGAAATGAATGACCTTCCTTTCGTCATTTTTGCATATAAAGAGACGGTTGATGACAGAAGAGAGAGATGACAGCACCCCACGAACAATAACTGTTGTCGAACTGACTGTAATGAAGCCAGAGGGGAAAATATCTGTTTTTAAATATATCTGTATTTGTGTAGACAGGGCCTTAATAAATGAGGAAACAGATCAATGAGTGGTTCAGCATATTGTATCCCTGCATCCTGTTACAGGTGTCTTCTCTGGTTGATCAAACCTTTGCTCAGGCTGAAGTTGGTTTAAACTATATTGGGACTTTTATTGTATTCTATTCTCTGTATTTTTTTGTATTCACCAAACACTGCTTTCACTTTAACACTAATATGGTGCAGGTTTTCCCATCCTATAACAACTGCAACAAAACCAACATGTGAATGAGATAGATGTCAAGCAAGGGCATGAGGAGATCTCATCAGGCAATAAGCTAAAAACAAACACCTGTGGGGGGTGGACCGAGGTTGTGTAGAAGATTAACTGCATTTTGTACACATACAATTCCAACATGGTTTAAATACACTTTACACTAATGAAATTACCAATATGTTATATTACAATTCAACAAATTGCCTTTAATACTAAGTAGCAGCAGTTAGTGACATGAACAGGTGAAAAGAAAAACTAGTGTTTCGGGATAGTTTGCAGCTTTTGTCTTTAACATGAGTAATGTTTTTGTCTACGCATAGTACATGATGCGTGTTTTCACAAACTCAGCTAAAAGCACCAAAGTGATTTCCATGAATCACAAGATGTCACACAAAAGTGTTGTTGATCAGCTCATAAACAACTCCAAACTCATCAACAGCGGCTAAAAGCGCAGCACATTCCCACACCCCCTTTAATTCACAGTTTCACTCTGTATAAATTTACAGGTACATAGAGCCGCTTTCATTAGCATTTCATATTTATGTTTCAGAGAAAACGTGAACAGATTCGCTCTCAGTTTGGTTAGCCGTTTATCACTCAGCAACACAAGAAATACTTCAACATATCAACTGCTGCTAAAAACGTGAAAAAATTCTCAGCATTGAACTAGCAGTGTCTGAAAGCTGTTTTCATCTCAAGTCTTTAGGAGATGTAAATTGAAGAGTGAAGGTTTGAACATATTTGCTTCTTTGATAAATGGCATGCATGGTGCATTAAAAGTCAGAACAGTGCTACACAAGCTTCCACGTAAAGGGACTTTCAGAGACTTTAGACTACAAACATTTCATCAAAGCATAGAGACATGGCTGGTACAGATACCCAGACTAGATAGAAAACTGGCCCTTATATTCTCTGGGGTTAATTATTAATGAGGAGCAGCTGGTTAAGCAGATGACTGAGTCATGTGACTGAGTCAGGTGATCTTTACAGGAGGGAAACTCAGTGAAGGCATGTGACTAGGCGCTGCCTAGTTTGACCGTTTGATTGAAGTTTGCGAGGGATTGACAGCTGCCTCCGTTGAATGAACAGCCAATAGGAGCGCTCTCTCTCTCTCTGAAATGACCTGGACTAGATTTTTTTAAAGCCTGAAAACAGAGCCATGAGGAGGTGCAGAAGTCTAGTTTTCTCTCAGAACAGTTGAATTATAATATGCTGAAAGGTTATTATGGATTTTTCTCCCAATGATGCCAAAAAAAATGTGCCTACTACAGGTTTAAGTTGAAGAGAGGAAAGAGGGAAGCAGTGCAGGTGTCATGATGACAATGTGGGACTTAAATTTGTTTGTACCAAAAACTTGTACTGAAATTGCTGGGTAAAAGTTAATGGGCAGGGAAAGACACGTATTCAAACCAATCTACATACCGTCCATCACTACAGAGTACTTTGCAGACTCACAACTGCGGAGAATTCAGTGTAAGACAAAAGGTTTGTGTGCATATGCAAAGTGATATTTAGCAAACAAGTGACTGTACTGTAATCAGCAATCACTGTGCATATACAAATACTCATCGTGAATATAGCTCTTGGAGTCACTGGAAACTAAGATGCCTTGCTGCTTCTGCATAAATCCATATTTTATCTGTTGAATGCTTTCAAAAACAGCTCTGAGCAGAGTTGTATAAGAAGGTAAAAACAAGAGGGAAGTAAATGAAGAACTGCAGGACACTTTTCCCTTGAGTCTTGTGTTTTTTTTTAATGAAATGGATGACTGGGTGATCTTCTGCTCCCTCAGCACAATCACTCATCTACCGCATCCCTCCATCCGTATCCATCGGTTTTCCTTATTAAAAGTCTCCATTGTTCAGCGTTGGCAAGAGCCCTCATTAGCTGCTAATGTCAATGCACTCTACTGGTGATGAATAGCTGCTACATCACCGGGTCAATGCTGCAAAATTAAAGCCCCGGTGCTTAATGCAGTCCAAAACAAAACAGTTGACCTCTGGGACAGGCATCAGAAATAACAAGTCTTGGATCTTTTGTCCCCCTTACAAAACATCAGGGCTGCATTGCATTCTGGTTTATTGAGGAGGCTGTTGCTGAGGAAACTGGTTTCTTTGCCTGCTCTGTTTCTGTCTGCACGAAGCCATTGACCTTTAATTCAGAAATCATTCAAAAGGAAAAATACACTATAAAAAACAAATGCAACCAGCAATGCAAGGCACGTCATCAGCAAGTTTGCAGCAACAGGTGCAATCTATAAACAATGTCAAACAAGTCTGTAGCCTATGTGCAACCGCCCAAAGCTCCTACACTGCCTTACCTTTTACGTTACCCGAAGGCCACCGTAGTTCTCCGACACCCTTGCGGTAAAGTGAGCCGGCGAGTCCAAAACCGTGATACTGCCAGCTGCCGTCTGACTTCCGTTGCTCCTAGAGTAGTGTTATTATGGCGAGGCGAACGACGTTACCACGGTTTTGCACTCGGTGGCTCATGTTACCGCAGTCTTAGAAAGGTAGGAGTGAGCGGAGGAGTACTCAGTCGGTTGCAATTTGCAACCACACCACTAGATGCCACCAAATCCTACACACTGTCCCTTTAATTGAGAATTCAGCATGTGGGGCTAATCACTGATATATTGTTAGCTGGTTTCAGTCTGTTCACCATGTGTTAATCAGTGGACTCTATAGATTAGACTGATCAATACACTCCTGCTGAGGTTGTCAATAAGGAGTTCTATACTGTAGCATTAATTGGGGAACGATGGGATGACACACAAATCCATTCAGTTTGTAGTTCTGCCCTTACCTCAGTGTAATGACCTTTGCTAAACCCTCCTCCACCAAACATTGATGGTCCAATCATAGCTTAGTAACTGTGTCTAGGCATGGCAGGTTTTCTCAACACGCCAAAGTCTTTTCAAGGTGCCAAAGCGGTGTGCATTAGCCACCAGCACAAGAAGGCTATGGAAGCATCAAGTATTCATGAATACAAGCTACATCAGAAAAATATTTGATAAAATCTGCCAGCAACATTTGTCATATTTGATTTGATTTTTATTTGGTAGGGACGATGCAATTTAAAATAGTTCCAATACATGCAACTGATGTCCTGCACAGAGAGTTTGTAGCTATTGCTAATTTTCAACTCTTGTCCCTAGTTGGACATTACAGGTACAGAATGCATTCTATATCATAAAATCACAATACTACAAATTTGGATATACAATACAATACACATCACACAATTCACATGCCACAATACACCACTACTCCTTGGTAATTTACAGTACAATTTGCTAAAAATAGATACAGCTCTGTTTTGCTTTTAGCCAGCTCTTAACCTTTGTTGTAAAGGACTTTATATCTGGAATTAATTTGAATTCAATTGGTAATGTGTTCCAGAGTTGGCAGCCCTTTTATGGAGAAAGCTGATTGTCCAAATGTAGTTGTACAATGTGGTATTTTACAGTAGCCATTCACCATGCCCCTAGTTACTCTTTTAATGGCTTGCCTTTGGATAAATCTGGAAATAGGCTCTGGGGCCAGACTGTTAACACATTTAAATATTAATTTGAGAAAACAAAAGTGAGTAAAGCTCTCAAAGCTAAGTGGATTGTATCTTTTTAGTTTGTGAAATCAAAGAGTGCAGGAATAACTGGGATGCCTTATTGGATAATGCCTGATTAATTTACAACAATTAAGGTTGATCTGAATCGAAATTCTCTTCATACGTTTGACAAATCTGAGCTGAGGATCCAAAACCACTCCTAAAAACGTGAAATTACTGACCTCTATTTCTTCATTCTGTATCTTGATTTTAATTTTTTTAGTTGAGCCCTGTTTTCTGATGGAGAAACACATAGAGACTTTCTTTTTCAAATTTAATACAAGATGATTATGTTGCAGCCACTGATGGACTTCATCCAGGTATGCAGTTAGGATCTCTGCTGCCTTGCTAGGTGACTTAGCTGGTACATACGTATATGACCGCATCACCTGCATAAAGCTTGCAGCTGGCCTTTGGGCAACTTGTAGGCAGGTTCATTTACAAACAGACTAAAAAGAAGCGGACCAAGGATTGAACCGCAGGGTATGAATGGCTGGAGTCAATAGTCTACTGTAGAGATCTTTATGGGACCCGATTTGAAACCAACCTGTGGATAAACAACTAAACCAGACATGCAGAGATAATGAATACTAGAGGATAAATAGACCTGTCTCTCTTAAGACACCCAAAAACGTCAATTTCCTCAGACAATAAACTAGTTGAATCCCATATAATCCAACTGCAAACAACCGATGACATCTAACTAATACCGATGAGCTTACAGTTCAGTCCAGAATCTTTAATAGGCCGTGCCAACAAACATTAGACGTGAGCCAAGATGAGAAAAATAACACGATGCACTGATGTATTTTTTTTAAAAAAAAGCTAGTTACATGTATCATTATTGAGAACAATGTGGTCGTTTATTGTGATATAGATTTTAGGTATTTTTGCCAAGCTGCTCTCTTTCATATTGCCTCTTTCCTCTGTAGTTACTGCTTCTATCGCTCGCACACCTCCATCTCTCTCTGCCCGTCAGCTGTGCTTTCCTTTCTTATAAGGTAGTCGCACAAAACAGATATTTGGCTGGAACACTGGAGATGCCTGTCGTCGCTAAGATAACTGCGGCCGCAGTTTTCTGAAGAGCCATCTGAAGAGCAGTGTTTGTTTGCTTGAAGCTGTTCCGTTATCAAGTGAATCACACTGGCAAATCAGATTGTCTGGGAGCAGAAGTATAAAGCTGCATATCCTTTTTGACATACTGATTTATGGGCACATCAGAAATGAAAATGATGAGGGGAAAAGAGTGCTTCCACAAGTTTTTACCAGATAGTAAACTCTTCCCTCAAAACGTAGTTAGAATGAGCCTTAAAGTGTCTCTGTGTGTGGTTGTACGGAAGAGAAAGGGAACCCAAAATGCCTTGAAACTGATGATAGGACACCAAGAAGTTATGACAAAACCCCACAGACACACACACACACACACATCTGCAAATAACAGTGAAATCGTGACAGCCTGTTTTTCAGACGGATTGATTTCGCAGTGTTGATTGCATTTTGCAGCAGTGCTAAAAATGATCATTTTGGCAGCTCAACAACATCGCAAACAACAGAGGTAAACCACATGGCTGTCTCTCTAATGATGTGCACACTCTGCATTACTTCCTGTTTATGCAGAAATACTCATTAGCACATTCATCATGTTTTGGTCGTTTGTGTTTTCCTGACTCCCCAACAAGTTGGAAATGTCAACTTTCCCTGTGTGAAAGATTAAAAATGTTATGTGGCATCCAAAAAAGAGGCATGTGGGGTGAAACATCCATGTGCATTTCTTTCCTCTTGCTGGATTCCACACAAATATGCTCTCTGTTTTTGTTGTGGTGTGTAAAAATGCCAACACTTCCTCTATGTTGGGTTTCCAAACCTCATCAGAGAGCTGGGATGACATTCAAGGGTGTAAAAGTCTGATTTTTTGTCAAATAAAGCTGACAAAATAAAGAGATTTAGTCTAACTGATTTGTGTATATCTCCCAGTTCTTCTGCTATTATGGTAATGCCTGCCACCCCAGATTAACAAAAAAACAATACAACCTCCAGAATAGGATATATCTAATATGTCGCAGTACTGACTATTTGTAGGAAGCAAAGTGCATGAATTTTATAGCATTGGCCCAAATATAGTTTAAAGAGTCACATATCTAGAGTCTATTGGGAGTCTGCAAGAGGAAGATGTCAGGCTGCATAGTGAAAACAGGCTTTGTCCCATGAAGCATGTCAACCTAGACCTGAATCCCTGACATACGCTCTCTCTCACGCACCCACACAGGGCCATGAAATCCTGAAACAGCTGTCAGCTTAGTGATGACTAAAAGACACTGCTATTCTGTTTTATTTATTCGCTCTGCCTGGTTTGGCAGAAGTCAACTAGGGTTATGCCGTTATAATAATAATAATAATAATTTGCATTTATATAGTGGCTTTCAAGAAACCAAAAGGGACACTTTACATGGAGGTAGGAACACAAACCAAACCAAGCAACTAAACATAAAGAAAAAGCAAAGATACCCGGATAACTGCAGTTATTGATGGCCAAATACCTGGGTGAAGAGGAAGGATTTGAGTTGTTTTTACCAATCTTTATTCTGTATATGTAATTGTCCATGTGGCTTATTTGCTTGTATGGCTGTCTATGGGCTTCCCCGCAAGTTTACGACAGAGAGACTGTCCCGACCAGAAAAGTGACAGATTGTTGCAGGTTTCTGTGCTTTTACATGATCACAAATGTTATTTATTTGTATCTTTATATACCACTGACCTTAACCAATTAGCCAATGACGGTGGTTTGTCGATTAGTCTGTCCACTGCTTTTGTCCAGATTGGAATATGTATTCTTTATCTAACTATTGAATGGATTGGCATTTTGACATTCGTGGTTCTCAGAGGATGACTCCTACTGACTTTGGTGATCTGCTGACTTTCCATCTAGCACTACCATGAGGTTGCTATGTGTGGTTTTGAGTGAAATTACTATTACTTTTGGATGGATTTCCATGAAATTTGTTCCAGACATTCATGTCCCCCATAGTTGTTTTGACTTTGGTGATTTGAACTTTTTTCAATATGTGTAATACTTTGGTTTATGGCAAAATACCTGCAAAACTGACAACATTCCCATCAGCTTGCTGTACTACGTTTCGTGCTGATTAGCAAATGTTAGCATGTTGACATGCGAAACTAAGATGGTAAGTTATACCTGCTAAACATCAGCATGTTAGCATTGCCATTATAAGCACGTTAGTATGCTGATGTTAGCGTTACCTCGTAGCACTTAGCACCATTGTGCCTAAGTATGGCCTCATGTAGTATGCTTGCCATTGCATCTTCAGTATGTACTCCATGTAAAAACATGATTCTTGGAGTTATGAATCCCAATAAAATACATTTTTCTTTGTTTTTCTGTAGGCTATCCATCTTGTTTTGTTCTAGCTTCAGTAGAAAGTAGAATTTGTATCAATTAATTTAGGGTTGCAATAACTTGCATGTTTGCAAAGTAAACAAAAGATGCTACAGTATGCAGTGGAGAGAAATAAATAATTGCTTTAATCCATCTGGTTTTGAAGAGCATTACTGCACTCTATGTCTCGCTATGTGAAGGTAATTGAAATAATACCCTAATTATCCCCATTAATTAAGGTACTGGCATGCATGTAAACAGTGTATCTCTTTCTGGCTGTGAAAAGACACCTTTTTTGTGCTTTAACGGTTCAATGTGTAAGGTCTGGCCAGAATTTTTAGTTTGAAACATTCAAAAATAAACTAACATTATCAACTGAAGAGGTTACAGTGTTGATGTAGTGTAAAAGACGTCTATGTATTGTGTTGCAGAGATGTCTACTGAAATGAGCATGCTACCGTACAGCCCCCGGTTAGTGGCACAGTGATGACAATGATGGCTAACGTGAAGATTATAAGATAGCAGTGTTATTTTGACCGGCGCTCGGAGGTTCAGCAGTTTGGTTGAATTTTGCATTTTCTTCTTTTTATAACTTATGACTGAACATTTAGATTCTATGGACTCAGTATAGAGGTGAAATGCTGCCCCCTATTTGTTTGGAGCAGACCAGATCTTACACATTGCACCTTCAATGCATGATGTGCATGAAGTGTCTGCCTGTTTTTGTTTGCCTCTTTGTAAATTGTTGACCTGTGCAACTTTGCACTATTCTATTAGTCTGACTTAATTTCCCTATCTGCCTCATTATTGGACCGCTTTTCTGTCTGCCAGCATATTTATGCGTCTGTCTCCCTGCCTGCCTATTTACCTGCCAGACTGTCCATCTATCATTCATCATAAGTGTTTATGCTTCGCTCCGCAGTTTGACTCCTCTCTATGGAGGGAGTTAATGACATGCATAAGTAACACACAGTTGATGTGGTTGTAGGCCATCCATCCATCATGAACCCATTACATATTCAAGGCTCCAGCTTGATCTGCAAAGTCTTTCCTGTCAAGTGTCTCTTATACCCTTTCTCTCCGTCCTGCCTGTCTGTCCTTTATCCTTCTGTCTTTCTCTCCCTTTCTCCTATTCTTCTCCTACATCATCCTTCTATTGTCTCTATAAAACCTCCCTTCTTTCAGGGTGACCAATTTTTACCTTGGTCTCTCATTTCTTCTTCCGTTCTTCTCCATTCTCCCACTCTCTTACTTCCAAGATGCTTTTGATAACTTACAGCTTAAGGAAAACAATATATGTATATATTATGAATCCAGATGCAGGTGCATCTGTGTTTGGAAATAAAAGTATTATGCCGTTACACCCTCTAAAGTAGTTAATACTAATGGGACTAATGGGTATTTGAAACTACATTATAGAAATAAAATATGTGCATCGATGCATTTTAAAAGCATGCATTAATTAAAGGAGCAGTTTGTGGGATCTTGCGGTATCTAGCGGTGAGGTTGCAGATTACAACCAATTGAAACCTCTCCCGTGTGCCAAGCGTGAAAAAGAGCTATACGGTGGCCGACGCAAAAACACAAATGGAGCCTCTCTAGAGCCAGTTGCTGTAACAGTATAGCATAGGTCATTTAGAGTAAAGCCAGTGCTTAGAGTGTGTGTGTACATGGGAAGTGAGTGGTGAGAAGCAAGAAAGAGAGGGTGGTGGCGATGGCAGAAAGTAACGTTAGCGACTCCGGCCCAAGCAGGAAAAGTTAACAGTGTTTGGTTTGTCTGTTCGGGGCTACTGTAGAAACATGGCGGACACCGTGGAGAGGACCCGCTCCCTATGTAGATATAAACAGCTCATTCTAAGGAAACAAAAACACAAGGATTCTTATTTTCAGGTGATTATACACTTAAGAAAACACATTTATTAATATTATATTCCATTTCTGCCAATTGATTGCCATAATTGTTACATACTGGTCCTTTTAAAGCATTAATTGATTTTTTTGGATACTTTTTAGCCTTTTGGAACAAGTTGTAAACACAACATTGACATAATATTACCATAATATTGTTGTGGCAAGTAGTTTCTTATTTACACATCCAACAGATGCATCATTTATAGTCACATTTTTGGCAAACTGGTAAATACAAGCCCTGGTCGTTACCAGTACCTGAAAAAAATGTCTCTGCAGCTACTAAATCATCCGCTATGTTCCCAAGCTAGTAGCAAACAGTAGGTTGATCAAAGCTTTTTCTCTGAAAGCTGTCTGCTACTGGAAATGAGTTTGATGAGAGCGATGTGACTGAACCAAAAATAATGATCTAAAAAGATGCTAAATTGCTCAGTAAATTGGAGGGGAACTGCGAAGTTGGCTGATAGTTCTCCTTGGGTCTGTCACTAAGAACAACCCCTTTCATATTACATCTATTTGATCCGTTGTTAATATAACAGTATCGATAAGTGCAGCTGAAGAGGTTATTTGCCACAAAAAGACAAATATAGATATGAGGAGAGCGAGACCGAAAGAGACAAAGAGCACAGAAATGATGGCTTTGTCCTCTATGTCCAGCTGTGTGTGCTGACTGTACAAAACAGATGTAATTATCAGGAATTATCATTCATTACACCAGGAGGGGTGAACTGAGGAGAAAGAGGGAGATAAAGAGAGAGAGAGATGGAGCAATGTGAGGGAACAATGTCCCATTTTAGCAAATAATGTCCACGAGGCTGCTCTTTGATGTAATTATGGGTGTCACATCGATCGTGACTCATTGATGTCAGAGACACCAGAGTCGCTACAATAACACGTAAGGATTCACATGTTTTTGCACCGTCTGAAATGTATTTTCTACTTTTAACGTGTGAAAAGTTTCTTTCACGGCAATTTGCTTAAAGAAAAACAAGAGAAAGCGAGCAAAGTGTCTTCTGCTTATCACAAGATCAGTACAAGTGCATTTTTTTCATAAAACACAATGCTATCTGATCAGAATGTTTGACTCAAGCTACATACATTTGATTTTCATAATCTTTTTCATTATCTCTCCATTTACTCCTGATTTTATTCTCTGTCTCCTTTTTTCTGTTTTCATCTTTGCTCCTTTTTCTCTCTCTCCTTTTCCCTCCTTCCCTCCGTTATCCTCTCTGAGTGATGAGCAATCACAAGGCATCAGCTCTTAATTAATCAAAGGCCCTATATTGGATTTTTGTCACTGTGTGCATGTGTGTGTGTGTGTCTGAACATAGGCCTATATATATATGCGCAGGTATGCGAAGGAGTTCAGCTCTGGCTTCACTCAGGGATTGGATGAGT